>JAQHUG010000009.1:11737176-11771206 GCA_028555095.1 Dicrostonyx torquatus
CCCACCTAAGGGCTGACCTATCTATAAGCCAGGCAGCTCTTTATTCAACCAATAAGAGTAATACAAAATACAGGAGAACACTCCCACATCAGGGCGGTGGTGGCACATGCCTTTAATCCCAGCACTCCAGAGGCAGAGGTAAGCGGATCTCTCTTGAGTTCAAGGCCAGCCTGGTCTACAAGAGCTAGTTCCAGGACAGGCTCTAAAACTACGGCGAAACCCTGTCTCAAAAAACAAACAAAAAGATCACTATTAAAAGTGGAAAAAGGTCACTATTAAAAGTGTAAAACAATAAGGTCAAACTTGAAGAACAATATTACTCAATTTTCGAATGCCTCCTTTCCCTCTAAATGGTATATATTAAAGTCCAGTGAGATAGGTTTTCTGAGTATAGAATGTTTTGTATATTAAAGTTTTATTTTATTTTGAGGCGGGGTCTGTCTTCACTGCTTAGCCAGCCCAGTCTTACCTTGAATATTCAATGTCGCTGTACCTAGTTGAGCCACAGCAATCCTTCTGTTTCAGCTTGGGAACTGTGATTACAGGTGTGCACTACCATATCACACTTTACTAAAGGCTTTAAAGAACATTTTATAGCATGCATTGTGTGGTGTCTGCACACACAGACGTAAAGGACACCTTCGTGGAGTTGGTTCTCCTTTCACCACCTAGGTCCTGGGAATATTTTTTTCTTCTTGAAAAACTTGATTTTATGGAGTTGGAGAGATGGCACAGTGGTTAAGGGCACTTGCTGCTCTTCCAGAGACCCAGGTTTTATTCCCTGGAACCCACATGGTGGTTCACAGCCATCTGTCACTCCAGTCCTAGGGGATCTGGATGCCCTCTTCTGACCTCTACAGGCACCAAACACACATGTGGTGCACATACATATGGGCAGGCCAAACACATAAAAAAAAATCTAATAAAAATATTTTTAAGAAGTTTGTGTGTTTTGAGTTGAGAAGAGGACATCAGATATTCTGGATCTGAAGTTATAGGCGGTTGGAAACCCAGTATTGGTTCTAGGAGCTGAACATGGGTCCTCCACAAGAATAGCAAGTACTCGTACTACTGAGCCATCTCTCCAGACCCCGTTCTGGGAATCCTTAACTCGGCTGACTTGACAGCAAGTGTCTTTGCTCACTGAGCCATCGCGACTTCCTTATAGGAATGTAAGATAAGATTCGGAAGTTCTTAGTTTTTGAGACAAAGCTCATTATATTTCTTTTCCAATATCATTCAGGGCTGGTGATGTAGCCCCATAGTGGAACATTTACCCATCATGTACAAGGGCTTGGGCTTAGCCCCAGTACTGCAGAAACAACCTGATGTAACTACTCATTCATTGCTTTAGAATGGCAGAGACACTGACAATAAAAAACAATTCCAATTTGACCCCCAAATTACTTTCCTCCCCTTCAGACCTGACCCCTTCATTGGAGCCATTAGCCTGCGATGATCTGAGAACATTAACCTTTAAGAGCCTATTTTTAAGTTATAGGGAAACTTGTCAGCATGTGACCCTGTGATTTTATGTGTTGACCTTGACAAATAGGAAGAGGGTTGGTTAGCGAGAGTGTGTTTCTAGGTAACCAATTTGCCTACCGGCTTTAAGAGGCGCTAGAAGGGGGTAATTTGTTCTAATCACTGCAGCTTTCCACCTGAGCAATTAACATTTGATTACAACTTACTCTTCCCTTCCCCAGATCCAGAAAAGTGAAGCAAGCGAATAGCCAAAAGTCTATTTTTAAAGAAACACTTAACATGTTTGGAGCTGGTACCTAGAGGAAACCATTCTAAAGCAATCATCCCTAAGTATAGGGCAGAACTGACTTCCTTCTGCCCCCACCCCCATGAGTCTGATAAATATAAAAGAACATTCTGGTTTGGGGTTTGAGGTTCTCCCATTTTGCTTAAGAGCTATAAAAAGATGAGAACTATAAAAAACACTAACAGATGAGTCCACTGTTTTCCTGACCCCATTCCCCTCCTCAGTGAGACAAACATCAGCATGTTTGGATCTTTCTAATATATACCTTTATAGATTTAGGACATGGGCTGATCTCCAGGAATAAGGAGGTTTTGCTTCCTTTTTTTAGTTTTTAGATTTTTTTTTAAAAAAAATCTTTTCTCAGTGCTAGGAATTAAAGGCCTTTCATGTTCTGTACAAGTGCTATGCCCTGCCCTCAGCAATTAGTTCTCAAGATCTATCCATGTTGACCACATGTGAATGTGCATTTTATCATCATCATTGTCATCATCATCATCGTCCATCATCAACATTGTTATTACTATTTGAGATAAGGTCTTTACATAGCTGTGCCTGTCCTGGAACTCACTGCATAGACCAGGCTGGCCTTGAACTCACAGAGATCTGCCTGCCTCTGCCTCTCGAGTGCTGGGGTTAAAGATGCATGCCACAGCCAGCACTGGCATTAGTTAAGTACTCTGTGGCGTTCCCTCATGGTCACTGCCATGCTAATGAATTATCAAGTTAACTTTCGATGGTGCCGACAGTGCTTCGGTGAATACTTCTGTGTGCCTTCCAGTATGTGCACAGCACACGCTATACAGTGCAATAGAGGACGGCTGGGACTCTGTAACTGTGGACAGCTCACCCAGGAACTTAGGAACATTTATAAATAAATGTATGTTACATGTAAGTATAACATAGTATATGTTCATGTAACAAAAATTAATGAAAAAAAAAGAGTCCATGAATTTGAAAGAGAGCAAGGGGGGATATATGGAAGGGTTTGAAGGAAGGGAAGGGGAAATGGTGTAAATATATCTCAAAAATAAAAGAAACAATTAAAATATTTCTCTTCCAAATGAAATTATCAATTTAAACACCCACAAAGTGTCTAGTTTTCTGATTTTTCCGTATCCCCATCAACAGAAAAGTTGCAAGACTTTACCCCAACCTGATAGGTGGAAAACAATCCATTTGAATGAAATACGAGACATAATTGCTTGCATTTAGAACAGGATTGCCATCTACTGGTGCCAAGTGGTATTGCAATTATGATGCAGGAGCCAGAAATGGGTAGGTCTTCCGATATCTCTGGGGAATTGGGTGGACAATATAGGTCTGGTTTGATTTTATTTACCTACTTTGTTTTGCTTAATTTGTTTGTCTCAGAGTTTCTCAAGCTACCTTCATACTACTGCTCGTCCTGCCTCAAACCCCTGTGTCTACCACAGAGGACCAGTTCTCTGATGGGAACAAGATGGACTAGGTGGGTTTTCCATCATCTAGTCTCTATTTTTTAAGCAGCTGTACTTCTCATTTTTCTACCACAGTGGTAGAATTTTCTCTAAGTCTCAGACGAGGGGAGTCCTGTCGCAAACCCAATCAGGCCTCTTTCAAATGAATGCATCTGGGTCGCGGCTCAGACTAGGGATAAATTAGGGATGAGGCCGGCTATTTACCAAGCCAGCAGGGGACTGCAGCTTCCTCCCGCCAGGGTGGGCTGTCACTGAGCACGACTAACCTGCAAATGGGAGGTTACCCGTAGGGTACAACTCAGAGCTGGCCGTGTTGCTGGAGAATCCTGGTTCACATCCTTCCAGATCAGCCCTAGCCTATCTGCACTAACACTACGTGCCCTAGCCTGAAAGGACCTGGGAGTGCTTAAAACGCTAGGTAGCAATTAGAGGAGGCACAGATCCAGTTTACATGTATTCATGCTGTCTGTGTATGTGTGCACTGCACGGCACGGCACACACAGAGGCAGAACAACTTTCTTAAATCGGTTCTCTCCTTCCACTGTGTGGGTCCTGGGGATCAAACTCAATTTTTCAGGCTTTTCCAGCAGGCACCTTTTCCCACTGAGCCATCTTGCCAGCCCATAGATAGATTTTTTTTTTTAAAGATCTGTACAAAAATGTTCGTGGAAAGTAAGGTGTCAAAAATGATATTGCCAAAATTCATGTAACATGGCTTTAAATTCTGTGACTAAATGAATAGGATGCTCGAAGGCTGAGAAAGGAAAGAGGACTAAATAGCAACTTAGAGCCATTTGTGATTAGAAACATCCAACCCAACCAGTCTGAACATCTCCCTGCTAGGCTCATGCACATTTTGAAACTTTTGTTTGGACTGAAGCCTTTTTTTTTTTAAGGTTTATTTTCCATGTGTGATTGTTAGCATGTATTTATGTGCATGTCTGATACCTTTGGAGGCCAGAAGACATCATATCCCCACACTGGAGACATAGAGGCGACTGTGTGCTCTGCCATGTGGGTTCTGGGAATCAAACCTGGGTCCCTGGCAAGAGCAGTCAATGCCGCCGCCTCTCCAGTCCCTGGACGGGTGCCTTAACCTAGAATAACTTCCCTTCTTCCCTTTTCCCAGTCACATCTGGACGGTGTAAGTATGGTATAAGTGGGCCCAAACCCCAGATGGTGGAGAATAGGAAGCAGGAGCTGCAGAAGCTCACAGAGGCTCAAATCCCAGTCCTGTAATGGTGAGTTACTTCACCTCTCCATGCCTGTTTTCTTTTTGTTTGTTTGTTTTGTTTTTTCAAGACAGGGTTTCTCTGTGTAGCTTTGGAACCTGTTCTGGAACTCGCTCTGTGGACCAGGCTGGCCTTGAACTCACTGAGATCCATCCGCCTCAGCCTCCCGAGTGCTGGGATTAAAGGTGGTGACCACCCAGCTATCAGTACCTATTTTCTCATTGGTGGTTTAGGTAGATTCTAAACTCAGAATCGCTGGAAATTTAATGTGGGAAGATAAATGACACAGGAAATATTTGTCCCTTTCTTCTTGGAACTGGCTCAACCCTTCCCTGAACTCCAGTGGAGCCACTGTTCTTACACTGTTTTTGCACTGTCCTTACACTGTTTTTACAGTGTTCTTACACTGTTTTTACACTTTACCACTTCCCAGAGCATGGGAATGCCTACAGGGCTGGATAATGCACAGCTTTAGTACATACATGCTGTTTGCTATATGAATTATACATGTGCGCGTGCGCGCGCGCGCGCGTGTGTGTGTGTGTGTGTGTGTGTGTGTGTGTGTGTGTGTGATCTAAAACTTGAATAATGGACAAGTGAGAGTGCTCAGTGGGTGAAGGTGCTTGCCACCAAGCCCAGTCACCTGAGTTCAACCTCCAAAACCATTCATGCGGTTAAAGAGAGAACTGACTCCACACGTGCACTCCCATACTAAATAAGTAAGTAAATAAATGTAAAAATAAAACGAAACTTGAAAAACTACAAAACCTGTTGCAGGAGACAGGCAGTCATAAATTGAAAGACTTGGGCACATTGTGAGTTCAAAGTGAAGTAAATAATAGACATAGTCAAAGTCATATAGAACCGTACCTTAAGAGAAAAATAAAAGGTCTAGAGAGGAGGCTCAGTGGTTGAGAGTATTGACTTTTCTACCAGAGGACCCGGCTTTGATTCCCATCACACATGTGGCAGTTCACAACCGTCTGTAACTCCAGTTCCTGGGGATGAGATGCCCTCTTCTGGCCTGAGGGCACCAGGCATACACATGGTACACAGGCATATGGTGCAGGAGACTTGTCTGTTTCTGTCAATCATGTTTTAAATAAATACTGATTGGCCAGGTAGGAAGTATAGGCGGGTCAACCAGACAGGAAGTAGAGGCAGGGCGATGAGAACCTCTGGGAAGCAGGAAGCTTCCCGGGCATTCCTGCGCAGACCACCAAGAAGGCAACAATGTAAGCTGCCCAGCTGAGAAAAGGTACCGAGCCATGTGGCTAACATAGATGGGTTAATATAAGTTATAATAGCTAGTAAGAAGCCTGAGATAATGGGCCAATCAGTGTATAACCTAATGTAGAGTCTCTGTGTGATTTTCTTTGGGGCTTGCCGGCTGTGGGGTACTGGGCGGGACAGCAACCCCAACAAGCAGGACCCTCATGTTACAGACATACATGCAGATAAAGCATCCATGTGTATAAAATAAGTTATTACAAAAGAAAGAGATAAGAAAAGGGACAAATGGCACAGTAAATGGCCCTGCTCCAGGAAACCAGGGAAAGATCTGTAGGCCAGAATGGTTCACCAGATGATGTATTTAGTGCTGGTCAGTACTGGGAGAGGCTGCAAATGAACCCATTGTGAACACAATGATTTAGACGGTATATGCAGCACTAGAGACCTCAGACAGTACGTAAGGACATGATGCTGGAAGTCCCAGTACTGTGAGTTATATGGGGAATTAGTCATGATTGGCCAGAGCGACAGACGCCATGTGACATGTAGACAGATATGAAAGGATTTGTTAGGGGAATTTGCTCACATAATTTTGGAGGTTAAGAAATCTCACGGTATACCAACTGTGAGCTAGGGAACCAGGGAAGCAGAACCGTGACTTAGGCCAAGTTCAGAGTCCTCAGAGACAGGAAGCTCAGCCTGAGGTTGAGGGTCTAAAACCCAGGGGCCACAGGTGTTAATCCTACAGTCCCAAGGCCAGAGAGCCTAGAGCGCTGATATAAGGCAGAAACTGGTCTTTCATCTCCAGGATAGACAGTGAATTTACCTGTCCTCTGTCTTTTCTCCATGTTGACCATCCAGACAACTGGAGAGTGCTTCCTACATCCAGCTGCCCCACCCCACCAAACACACACACAGTGGGTAAAGGTGGAATCTCCTTAGCTCACTGATTCAAATGCCACACCCCACAACACCCCTACATGAAACAATGCTTTACTAGCAATCACCAATCCAAATATTAGCCTCTTACCACAAACCCAGGAATTTACAACTCGAGGATGTTTTCTGGGTACAGGTAAGGCCAACATTCCATGGAGTTAGCACATCTTTATGTTGTTGTTTGCTGATTTTGTGACGGCCCTGGCTGGCCTAGAGTTTGCTAGGTAGACACAGCAGGCTCGGAATTCACCAAGATCTGCCTGCCTCAACCTTTGAAGTGCCTTTTTTTCCCCTCAATTTTTTCTGTGTGAAACTTTTCTGTTTGTATGTCTGCACACCACAAGTGTACCTAGTGCTTTCAAGGGGCTAGAAGTGGGTGTTGGATTCTCTGGTCCTGGAGTTATGGTTGTGCGCTCTCGTGTGGTGCTGGGAATCAAACCTGGGTCTTCTAGAAGCACAGTAAGATCCCTTAACTGCTGGGCCATCTCTCCAGCTCCATTCTCCCCTTTTCTCTTTAATTCTTATTATTTCACAAGTATCAGTGTTTTGCCCGTATTTATGTCTGTGTACCATGTTCATGCAGTGTCCAAGGAGACCAGAAGGAGTTGAATCATCTGGAATTGAAGTTACAGACAGTTATGAGCCACCGTGTGGTTACTGGGAATCAAACCCAGGTCCTCTGGAAGAACAATCAATGCTCTCAATTACTGAGCCACCTCTCTTGCCCACCTGGGCAAATTTTTTAACCAATGAAAATTGGGAACCAGTGACTCAGACCAAACCAACCTTGGGCCATGTTCTTTCTGTAGTCATCCAGAGGTGCCCATAGCAATGACCTGCTCGTTAGCCACCTGTTATGGCCCTGTCTTCTCCTATGACAGTGCCCGGGACCAAACAAATGACTATATCAGGTCAGCTTTGGGGAACCTCAAATTAATACAATGGGTTGGTTATTGCATTGGTGTGTGGGTGAGTACACATCACAGTGGAGATAGAAGCCAACCCGTTGGCTGTCCCCTACCACACAGGGATGCTCCCACAGCGTGTCTAGACTACGCAGGAGCACGTGCACAGCCAACAGTTCTAGCACAGGAAAAAGCACTTCTCAGCTGTCCCCGCCATCCTGCTATTTGTCATTCCATCCATCTGCTGTCCCTGAGAAACACTCACCCACGTCAGCTAAAATGGTACACTGGGCTTGGAACTGGCTAAGGAAATGTCAGGCTGGCAGAAGAGAGAAGAAAACCAAAATAGCAATTGTGTGGACAGTGGTGGCAACACAGATCTGCCCTTTTGGATGGGGCAGAGGGAGCACAGGAGGCCTCTTATGGGGCCGTGTGGACTTGGAATGAGCTTTGGGAACCTAGCCGCTGGCTCAGGGCCTTCCCATCCATCTCCTTCTGGATACCTAGGCACCCTTGGCGTTTTCCTGGAACCAGCCCTTCACATCAGCTACTGTTTCTTGTACCTCTGCAAGAGCAGGGCTTTTGACATGTAGAAAGAACTAGATTTTTCAAGTCCAAATAGATCAAAGACCTCAACATAAAGCCAGCCACACTGAACTTTATAGAAGAGAAAGTGGGAAGTACACTTGAACGCATTGGCACAGGGAACCACTTCCTAAATAGAACCCCAGCAGCACTGACACTGAGAGAAACAATTAATAAATGGGACCTCCTGAAACTGAAAAACTTCTGTAAAGCAAAGGACACGATCAACAAACCACAGTGACAGCCTACAGAATGGGAAAAGATCTTCACTAACCCCACATCAGACAGAGGTCTGATCTCCAAAATATACAAAGAACTCAAGAAATTGGACACCAAAAGATCACATAATCCAATAAAAAAATGGAGTACAGACCTAAACAGAGAACTCTCAACAGAGGAATCTAAAATGGCTGAAAGACACTTAAGGAAATGCTCAACATCCTTAGTCATCAGAGAAATGCAAATCAAAACAACTCTGAGATTCCATCATACACCTGTAAGAATGGCCAAGATCAAAAACACTGATGACAACTTATGCTGGAGAGGGTGTGGGGAAAAGGGAACACTTCTGCATTGCTGGTGGGAATGCAAGCTGGTACAGCCCCTTTGGATGTCAGTGTGACGATTTCTCAGAAAAGTAGGAAACAACCTTCCTCAAGACCCAATAATACCACTTTTAGGTATATATCCAAAGGATGCTCAATCGTGCCACAAAGACATGTGCTCAACTATGTTCATAGCAGTTTTGTTGGCCATAGCCAGAACCTGGAAACAACCTAAATGCCCCTCAACTAAAGAATGGAAAAAGATAAGGTGGTACATTTACACAATGGAGTACTACACAGAAAAATAAATAAATAAATAAAATAATGTCAGCTTGAATTTTGCAGGAAAATGGATGGAACTAGAAAACATTATTTTGAGTGAGGTAACCCAGACATAGAAAGACAATTATCACGTGTACTCACTCATAGGTGGTTTTTAAACATATAGCGAAGAAAGTCAGCCTACAAACCATAATCGTAGAGAGCTTAGACAACAATACAGACACTAAGAGAGACTTACATAGACCTAATATACATGGGATAGTATAAAATGACAAGATCTCCTGAGTAAATTGGGAGCATAGGGACATTGGGGGAGGGTTGAAGGGGGGAAGGGAGAGGCAGGGAGGGGAGCAGAGAAAACTGTAGAGCTCAATAAATATCAATAAAGGGAATAAAAAGAAGGAACTAGATTTCTTTAAGATTGATATTGACAGGTCTATAATTCCAGCACCCAGGAGGCAGAGGCAGAAGGATGGGTTGCACAGCAATACCTTACCTCTCCAATAATAAATAACTAGTTGCTGTCTGTTTCCCTATTGGTTTTCTGGTCAGCCTTGTAATAGTTGAACAAAAATCCATGAATTCTCAACTTGTCGTCAGTTGTAGGAGGGCTCCCCCAGGTCAGCGTGTACCCACTCCAAGGACTGCAAATCTGGTGTTTATCTCTCCACGTGAAAGGGTTGTCCTAACCACACAGCTGTTTGGATCTTAGGCTAGATAACTATACATTCATTTCATTCAACAAATATTTACTGAGCTTATTTTGAGCTAGATGTTGCCCAGGGCTCCGGCAATAAAGCAATGAGCAAAATACACTAAACTTCCTATCATCTGGGAGCTTCCAGTCCAGCAAGGAGTCAGCAGGTAATAGGTACAGCTACAGATGTAAGGACATTGAAAATGCCGCAAAGGGGCTGGAGAGATGGCTCAGAGGTTAAGAGCATTGCCTGCTCTTCCAAAGGTCCTGAGTTCAATTCCCAGCAACCACATGGTGGCTCACAACCATCTGTGATGGGGTCTGGTGCCCTCTTCTGGCCTGCAGGCATACACACAGACAGAATATTATATACATAATAAATAAATATAAAAAAAATGTCAACTCTAAGCAGTCAAGGATCTTGGTCTGCTTCAACTGTGGGCCCACAACAAATGATGGGCTAACGGACTGGTCAGCCCCCCTCTGCAGGCCCCGCTGAGTCCAGCACTACGTTCGGTGCACGGCACGGCCTGAGCTGATAGTGAATGTCTCAATTTGCTCGGCAGCACAGTGGCTTTTAGAGTTCCGCTCAGCTTGTACATAAGTCACCTTCCAGTAGCAATCATACAGGACAGAAGAAAACGAAAGAAAAGGAAGGCCTTGGAAGCACTCCAGACGGCGACAAACCCTCATTCACCTGAGTCAGGTACACTCGATAAGCTGGCTACCGGACAATGTAGCCTGGAAAGCCCTTGTTGAAGGAGGAGGGGCCAGGACAGGAAGGAAAACAGCTGCTGCCAGCAAAAGGAAAGCAGAAAATCAAAATGGGAACAGGAGGCGCTCTTTCCAAGCAGGCCTGTCCAGAACCTCGCAGCGGCACAAGCAGGCCTGGGAACCTCGGCAGGTCCTGAGGCTGTGCCTGCAAACCGAGTGACAACAGTTAATATCTGTAACAATCGTTATAGCGATTTGTTTGTTTGTTTTCTAAACTGGATCTCACTAGGTAGCCCAAGCTGGGCTTAAGCTCAGTATGTATTCCAGCCTAACCTCAAACTCAGAATCCTCCTGCCTCAGCCTCTAGAGTGCTAGAGGTATGCACCACCACCTGGATTCATTACATTAATCGCAATCAATAACATAATATAATTAAAACTTTTTCTTTTATGTGTATGTGTGAATATCTGCATGTATGTAGATACATCTGTATACCTGATGCTCCTGGAGGCTGGTAGTGGGAACTGAACCCTGGTCTTATTTGAGCAGCAAGTGCTCTTACCAGCTGAGCCATCTCTCTAGCCTCCATTACACCACACATAAACGAGCAAACTATGTTCAGATTTCTCAGTTTAAGACAAGGACAGGCACATATTTAAGGGAAAAAATATTCAAAACAGAGACAGTGGCTCTGTGAATAGGCGCTTCCTGTTCTGTGAACACGGTCCTGGTTGGGTGTCTTGTCGACTTGACACAAACTAAAGTTATGTGAGAAGAGGGTCCTCTGACGAGAAAATGCCTCTATCTGCTTGCCTTCAGGTAAGTTGGGGAGGCTCTTTCTTTCTTGTTTTCATTTTTATTTTTTTATTTTTTGTTTTTCTCTGTGTAGCCGTGACTATCCTGGAACTTGCTCTATAAACCAGGCTGGCCTCGAACTCAGAGATCCACCTGTCTCTTTCTCCCCAGTGCTGGTATTAAATGTGTGGGCCACCATGCCCAGCTTGGTGGAAGGGCACCGCCCACTGTCGGTGGTGCCACCCTTGGGAAGATGGTCTTGTGTCATACAAGAAAGCAGGCTGAACAAGCCAGTAAGCATGTTCCTCCGTGGCCCCTGCTTCAGATTCCCCTCACAGGTTCCTGCCTCAAGAGCCTGCCTTGACTTCCCCTGATGATGGATTCTAACCTGTAACCCAAATAAAGCCGTTCATTCCCAAGTTGCTTTTAGTCACGGCCTTTATTACTGCAATAGACAGCAAGCTAGGACAGTCCCCTACTGGATCCTGCCACTGCCCCTGATTTCCTCCAGGAGCTCTATCTTACTGTCACTGTGAGTCCAAAAAGGTCCATTACGATTGGAGAATGGTCTCCAAGGCTGTCGTTTTGGAAAGTGGAACCTTTAAGAGATGAATCTTAGTAGAGGCCTTTGGGTCATGGAGACAGCCCTTGGAGGGGATTGTGGAGTCCCCAGATTCTACCTCTGACCTCTTGCTTGGTGACATGACCCATATACATACTGATGTGACACAGCTGGGACAGAGGACTCCCTCCAGGTGAAAGTAGATGCAGACATCATGATTTTGAGCTGCTCAAACTTTGAGCTAGTAGGGCATGATGGCGCGTTCCTTTAATCCCAGCACTATGGAGGCAGAGGCAGGTGGATCTCTGTGAGTTGCAGGCCAGCCTGGTCTACCAATCAGGTTCCAGGACAACCAAGACTGTTAGAGTAAACCCATAAATAAATAAATCAGACTTTGAGCTAAATTTCCCTTTATCATATAAGCAGTCAGTGAACTTTAGTCTTGATTGCTGGAAAACAACAGCGTCAGGCATCTGGGTAGGTCTGTGAGGACATTTCAAGAAGGGTTAACTGAAAGAAGACTCTCGCAGTGCAGGAGGCACTTTCCATGGCTATCCCAGACACAGAGATACGATGAAAGCAGCGATTGCTTTTCCCTGAGAGAGCGAATCTGTCCCTGCCTGTTGCTGCTGCCTCCAGCAGATTCCAGCTTTGGCTTCCAGTGTAGACCGAAAACTATCTTCCCAGGAATCTTCCAAGCCTTCTGTGCCAAATTGGGACTACTAAGGCACCTAGCTTCGAGGACAGAGCCGCTACAGTGTTCTGTAGTGCACAGCCATTGTTGGACTACCCAGCCCCTCTCAGGTAAGTCACCTGAGCAATCCCCTTTTATAATGCATATACTCAATGGCTCTGCTCCCCTCAAGAACCCTGCCTAATACACAATCTCTGACAGGTGTTTACTACAGCAACAAAAGGCAAGCACTGCCCTTAACTGAGTCCACATTACCTTTCAGCTTCTGCGTAGTGTGCTGTGCAGCCTTCTCACCCTGGCGTGAGAGCAGTCAGCCTCATAGCATCGTGCTCTGCGCAGCACCCAGACTCCTCTCTCCCCTCAGACTCCACCACCTGCTCAATGTGACTTTGTGCTACAAAGTGCATTAGCCACTTGAAAAGATCTGAGCCTGAGCTGATTCACGACCTCAGTTAACCCAGCTTCGGCCACGGTCATCCCATCTCAGTTGGTGTTGTCTCAATTCCTAGGGTAGCCTCCAGCGGAAGGCCAAAGCTTTGGAGTCATTTTGGAGTCCTCTCTTCTTCTCAATACCAGGGTAACGACTCAATTACATAAACCAGAACTGCCCCCAGACGAATAAAGATGTATGGCCTATCCATTAACCCATATTCAACCCATCAGCAAACCCAGTTAGTTCTATTTTTTAAAACATAGCCAGCATCCGGCCATTTCTCACCACCTCCTCCACCATCCTCCTAGTCCAGGCGTTCGTTGTGTCCTGCTTTATTTTTGCAAAGGCTCTTGAATTGGTCTCCCCACTTCCACCCTTGCCTCCCACCCCCAAATCTGTTCTCTCAGCATCCAGAGCAAGTCCCCTGCAACACAAACAAGAACATGTTGGCCCTTAGAGCTCTCCAAACTTTCGGCTCTAGTTTGGATTAGTGTTCCCTGAAGGTTCATATAGAAGAAAAGAAGACTTGGTCCCCAAGGTGGTACTGTGGACCATTATGGAAGGTCCTTAGGTCTTTGGAGCTGTGCCCTTGATGGAACTTGTAGGACCCTGCTGGTGTTTCCCTTTTAGCATCTGGCTGCGAAGTGAGCCATTTGCTCTGTTGTGTTCTTTCTATACTTGCCACCCAGCACCCCATCCAAGGCCCAGCTAAATGGGTCCACCTCATCTTAGACTATGACCTAAATCGCCATACCCTGCCTATCCCCACCATGACCTGCTCCCAACCCTAATACAGACCTACTATGTAGCCCAGGCAAGCCTTGGCTACCTTGGCTTCCCAGGTGCTAAGATTGCAAGAATGAACCACCTTGCCTGGCAAAGCTTTTCTTCCTTTGTAAGTTAAGTAGCCCAGGAGTCTCCTTATGGTAATGTGAAGATGGTTAATAGTTTCCCGATTCATTCAGAAAGAAAGCTGATGTCTGCTTATAGCAGTGATCTGCTCCCCACCCCACCCCCACCTCCCTGCTCCCATCTGTCTACACGACTCCCCGACTCCCCGTTACTTCTCACTCCACACACACTCCACTCATCCTCTACGGATATGTCAAACACATCCCCACTGTGTCTGTCTTCCTGGCCTGTGTCTCTGTTGTTCCCTCTGGCTGGAACTCCTCCCCAGGTAGCCACAGGGTTTCTTCCCCATTTCTCTCAGGTTAGATGTCCCTGTCCTACTAATGCTACCTCCAGTTTATACCAGATCCTCTTTGCCTTAAGTTGGCAAACCATATTTTATAAATATGGCCATTGCGATACACATTTTCCCATCAGCTCTTCAAGAACCATTCCCAGATTCAAAAGGGGTGTGAGCTTCCTCCCCTAGAACAGGGACGAAACATGGTGGCATGACAGCATTGTCAGGCTTGCTAGCACACACCTTTACTCCCAGCACTCAAAGGTAGAGGCAGGCAGCTCTCTGTGAGTTCCAGGCCAGTCAGAGCTATAGAGTGAGATCCTGTCTCAAAAAACAAAAAGAGAGAGAAAGAAAAAACTGCAGAGTAGGTAGCAATGTTGCAGGACTGGCAAACTCTAGTAACCTGTAATTCAGCCTCTGCCTCGCTCAGCTTCTTCAACACTGACCCTATCAAGCCGGGTGTGAGGGCACATACTTGCAATCCCAGCACTTGGCTAAGGTCGGAGTATAAACTCAAAGCCAGCCTGGGTTGACTAGTAAGACCTTGTCTCAAACAACAAAAAGTATACCATGTCCCAGATGCTCACATAGATCACACAGACCACAAGGGCTGACGCATAAGGAAAGAAACGGGAGATGCCATCTAGCAGATAACACTGACCACCGGGTGGGTGACTGATAAAGCCTTCAGATGATGCAGGGTCCAGCCTTGCAGTCTCCCAGCTGAAGCCCCAGACATCTGAAGGACAGAAAAAGCCATCCTCTGTGCACCTGTGCTGTGCCTTCTCCAAACCCAGGCCCACAGAGCCCTTAAATCTTGTCTCAGCTAGTGACGCAGTCATAGGAACCGACCACCTCATTCAGTTTCTTCTACAGCATCCAGTGTGAGGTGGATTGATGGACCTGTTTGCCTGTTGTCTGTCTCCACCCTAGAGACTGTCCCGTTATGATGGTGCACACCTACAGTTCCAGCCATGGGGAGGCTAGGGCAGCAGGACTGGCACAAGGCTAGCCTCAGCTACATAGTGATTCTAGACTACATGAGACTGTATCTCCAAGTAAGCAAAGAAAATAAAATAAATGAAAGGACACTGGCCCGTTTTCTTTTTCTAGCCTTAGTATTTAGAAAAGCCCCCAGCATACCATAGGGACTTGAGAAGTATTTGTTGAACAAATGAATCCCTGCTAATTAAAGAAAACTGCTCCTTACTATAATTCGCACACCTTCTGCTGAGGCATGTGACCTTTTCCTGAAGAAAGTGTTCTCTGGTGTGTTTTGGACTAGCTCCCTGTTAAAAAATATCTCTTGTCAGCCATCTGGAAAATGATAAAGTTGGATCCATAACTCCCACTATAGCCCAGGAAATAGTCCAAACAGATCAAAGATTTATATGCCACAAAATGAAGCCTTTACAGTCCTAGAAAAATGCACGTCAGAATTCCAAAGTAACCTTGGTGTCAAAAGGCCTTTCTGCCTATGGCTTGACTTCCAACAGCAGCCATAGAAGAAAAAGATGGGTCAAATCACACTACATAAAACTTCTGCATAGGGAAAAAAAAACATTCATCGTGAATGAAAGTCAAAGCTAAATGATACTCTAGGAGGAAAAGAATCAACTTTAATGACAAAGGGCTGAACTTCCTGGTACATTCAAGCATGCACATAAACAAAACACTCTAAGAAATCAAACAGAAAAAGGACCAAGAAATTAGGCAGTAACTGGATGTTAGGCTGCTCCCTGAAACAGCTACAAATGGCTCTTGACAAGACAAGACATCCATCCTTCCTCTCACAGTGAGACAGATGTCAAATAAAACGACACTGAAAAACTATTTCTCTCCTATCAGATGGGCAGAGAGCCAAAACCACAGCAATACAGTGTTGGCACAGTGGCAAGGACATGGGTACACGCACACACTGCAAATGAGCACCATCTCCTTGTAGGATAATTGAGCCCTATTCACCAATGTACAACACTCAGCAACTTACACCACCAAAGGCCAGCCTTCTTTATATACATATACACATACATACGTGCATGCATGCATACATACATACATACATACACACATACATACATATATGTTTTTAACAAGATCTGTACAATTCCTAGAAGTTCAGCAGAGGTGCTAAGGGTGTAGCACAATGATAGTGTTTGCCTATCGTAGGCACAACCCTGGGTTCCATCCACAGCACAGGAAATTGAAGGGGTAAAGGCGGAAATAGTTAGGCAGAAAAACAGGCCAATAACCTGTGGAAAGGAAAAGGGAACCACAAATTGTCCATAATGTATGAAACTGTTAGCACTAACAATTGCATTTCTGGGAATTTATTCCAAAGACAGTATTGCATTTATGTGAATGACACATATATAAAGTTACTCATTGTTGCATTCTCTACATAGTAGCAAAACATTGGAAGTCATATAAGTGTCTGTCACTGGAAAACTGATAGACTAAAGTATGGTGCCTCCAAACAACACTAGATAGGGTTTTAGTTTTTATATTATTATCCATTTTATTATATTCATTCATTTATTCTAGAGTGAGTGTGTGTGTGTGTCTGTGCGTGTGTGTGTGTGTGTGTGTGTGTGTGTGTGTGTGTGTGTGTGTGCATGCGTGTATGAACATGACACACCATGCCTGTGGGAGGCAGGGAACAACTTGAGGAAGTCAGTTTTCTTCTTTCACCCCGTGGGTCCCAGGGACTGAGCTCAGCTATGCAGACTTGATGCAAAAGGCCCTTCCATGCTCAGCCATCTTGCTGGCCCGGATATGTACTGTTAGAAGAAACATTCAGGGGACATGACTCAGCAGCTAAGAATGTGTACTACAGTGATGGCACACACCTTTAATCCCAGCACTCAGAGGCAGAGGCAGGTGGATCTCTGTGAGTTTGAGGCCAGCCTGGTCTACAGATCAAGTTCCAGGACAGGTTCCAAAGCAACAGAGAAACCCTGTCTCAAAAAACCCAAAAACTAACAACCAAAAAAGAATGTGTACTGCTTTTGCACAAGACCCAAGTCTTATTCCCAACACACGTGTCAGCTGGCTCACTCCAGCTCCAGGGGATGTGACACCCTCTTCTGGCCTCTTTAGGCACCTGCACACATGTGACACACACACACACACACACACACACACATACATGAATAATTTTTTTAAAGAATACACATATTGTGGTATGGAAGTGGCACATGCCTTTAATTCCCTGCACTCGGGAGGCAGAAGCAGATGAATCTTTGTGAGTTCAAGGCCAGCCTGGCCTACAGAGTGAGTGCCAGGACAGGCAAGGCTACAATGAGAAACCCTATCTCAAAAAAAAAAAAAAATACACACATTAATTTTGCAAACCCCCCCCACACACACAGAAAAGTTACACAAAAAACCAATTTTATTTGCATCCTATTAGAGTTCCATCTATCATGTGAAATAAAATCCTCTTTCATGCGGGGGAGAAAGCTAACACTGGCTAACTATGGAGAGCCTGGGCAGAGGAGGAACCAATTCA
Organism: Dicrostonyx torquatus; assembly: GCA_028555095.1. Taxonomy (NCBI): domain Eukaryota; kingdom Metazoa; phylum Chordata; class Mammalia; order Rodentia; family Cricetidae; genus Dicrostonyx; species Dicrostonyx torquatus. The sequence continues at coordinate 11,754,724 of JAQHUG010000009.1, forward strand.
GAGGTACTACATTTCTTCACTAAATTATTCTAAATTATTATAAATATTCTAAAAACAACATCTTGGAATGCCACATACATAATTTGCAGCACCTGATACACTTCTTTAATTCTAAAAGTAGGTCCTTATCACAATGCATGTGTTCTGAGGAGGGTCAGAACCTGCGGACCTCAGTTTTTGGTTCGTTTTGGTTTGGTTTGGTTTTTTAATCTCTGAGAACCCATCAGTCTGGTCCCATTGCCCCACCTTGGAGACCTCTTGTAACTTGGAGACCACATTGGTTACAAGTGCTCACAGTTACTGTTACTGAAAACGCCCCAAGGTCATGCCCTCTGTGTCAGTCACACGTGATCACTGCTCCCTTGCTCCAGGTGGCACTTCTAGGTGCCATTCACATTCCAGAACCCATTATACCAGACTGTAGCCGGATTTCTAGGGAACCCGGATCTTCATCATTTCTGCTTCTTGTTAGAAGAACAAGGTATACCTTGTTATCCTCACTTCCTTATTCGTTTCTCCCACAGCCACCTTGAATACCTCACCTGTCCTAGAAACCCTGTCCCATTCTATGCTTCTAGGAGCCAGTCTATGACAGCCATAAAATGAGTCACACGGCTGGGCTCAATAGTAGATTTCTAGCCAGGCGGTGGTGGCACATACCTTTAATCCCAGCACTTGGGAGGCAGAGGCAGGTGGATCTCTGTGAGTTTGAGGCCAGCCTGATCTATAAGAGCAAGTTCCAGGACAGGCTCCAAAGCTACAGAGAAACCTTGTCTCAAAAAACCAAACAAACAAACAAACAAAAAAAGTAGATTTCTTTCTCCAAAATGACCCCCCAGGATGACAGCCACCTAAAATCAGCATCAGCCAGCACTGTTCCGTGTTAGAACACTAACCCAAAGCTGGCGCTGTTCAATAGACTCAAATCATGTCAGAGCTCACGGGTCTGATCCCCACCACCGACAGACCCAAGGCTTCAGAGCCACCACAACCACCAGGACTAGTTCCCAAATCAAGCCTGGACACATTGGCTGAATTGCCTGACAACTGGCTGAGCAGGTCAGGCTTGGCTAGCAGGGTTGGGATGAGGTTGAGATCAGAAAGTCAAGAGTGGGTCCAAGCTGAATGTGGTGGATATATATATATATATACACACACACTGAAAATAAATTGAGGGGCTGGAGAGATGGCTCAGTGATTAAGAGCACTTGTTGCCCTTGCAGAGGACCTGGATTCCCTTCTCAGCACCCACATGGAGCTCATAATTTCAACTCTAGTTCCAGGGGATTCAATGCTCTCTTCTGGCTTCTGCTGCACCAGGAATGCAAGCAGTGCATAGACATATGTTCAGGCAAAACACCATACACATATAAGATTTTACATATAAAAAAATTGAAAGGGGGTGGGTGGTTTGAATGAGAATGGCCACCATGGGCTCAAATAATTAAATGCTTGGGTCCCAGTTGGTAGAACAGTTTGGTAAGGATTAGCAGGTCTGGCCTTGTTGGAAGAAATGTATCACTGGGGATGAGCTTTGAGGGCTCAAAAGCCCATGATGCTTTGTTCTCTCTCTCTCTCTCTCTCTCTCTCTCTCTCTCTCTCTTTCTCTCTCTCCCTCTTACCTTGTAGAAGGATATAAGTTCATCACAGCTACTGAACCAGCATCGTGCTTGCCTGTCTGCCTGCTCCCCATCATGATGGTCATGGACTCACCCTCTGAAACTATAAGGTCCAATAAACTCTTTCTTCTTTGCGGGAGCGGGGGGTTCAAAACAGGGTTTCTGTAGCCTGTCTTGGAACTCACTCTGTAGACCAGGTTTTTCAAGACAGGGTTTCTCTGTAGCTTTGGAGCTTGTCCTGGAATTAGCTCTTGTAGACCAGGCTGGCCTCGAACTCACAAAGATCCGCCTGCCTCTGCCTCCCGAGTGCTGGTATTAAAGGCATGTGCCACCACTGCTGGTGGTTATGATGTCTTATCAGGGCAATAGAAAAGTAACTAAGACAAGGAGTTGGAGAGATAGACCAGTCAGTTATATGTCTGTTGAACAAGCCTGCGGCCCTGAGTTCAACTCCCAGCTTCTGTGTGACGTACTGGGATGGTGACATGTACTTGAAATCCTATCACTGGGGAAATAGAGACAGGTAGATGATCACTCTAGCTCACTGGCCAGTCTACCTAGCCTAATTGGAATGCTCCAAGTCTCAGTGAAAGACCTTATCTTTAAAAACAAGACACTTGAATAACAATGCCTCTGGTTCACCTCTGGCCTAGACATACACACCTCCAAAAAAATCTCAACTCTGACATTTTAAAAAATTTTAATGATTTATTTTTATTTCATGTACATTGGTGTTTTTTCCTGCATGTGTGTCTGTGTTAAGGTATTGGATCCTCTGGAACTGGAGCTGCAGACAGTTGCGAGCTGCCATGTGGTGCTGAACCTAGGTCCTCTGGAAGAGCAGTTAGTGCTCATAATCATTGAGCCATCTCCCAAGTGCCACCCCCGCCCCTTCTGAGTCAGGATCTATGTAATCTAACTGTCCTAGAACTTGTTATATAGACCAGGCTGGCCTAGAACTCACAGAGATCTACCTGCCTCTACTTTCCAAGTTCTGGACCCAAAAAGTATGCTCTACCATGTCAGGCCTCCCCAGCCCCCTAAAAAAATGTCAAGAGAGAGATGACTTTGCCTGTCATGTAAAGACTGCAAGTTGCCCGTCACAATCCATTCCCCCACTTTGTCATACATAAGCTGTACATCCACCCTCAGTTGGTGTAGCTACATCCTCCCCAAGCATCCGCCATGAGGAAGTATGAGTCACATGCCTGTACGGCAAGTATGTTCACACAGTGAGAGGAACCTTTTCCAGACACGGGAAGACACAGATATCCCTCACCTGAAGTTCATCAGCTTCTAGGTCTGTAGTCTGAAGGCTGTTTCTGACTGACCTCTGCCACTCTCCTGGGGAGTTGCTGAAGGCTGTTTCTGACTGACCTCTGCCACTCTCCTGGGGAGTTGCTGGCACAGCATACTTGGCCCGTGCAATCACAAACGAGTTGGAAGGGCCCAGAAACAAACACCTTTGGGAGTTCATGGGGTTTCCTCTACTTACCCCTTGAGAGGGCAGCCAGCCATGCTTCCTGCCTCCTAGATCTCCAGTTGCCCCTAGCAGTAACTTCTGCCTTCTGTGTCCTTTACCAACTGTCTTTCCTTCCTATCACCCTTGCCCAGTCCCTACTCAGAATCAGTTTCTTGTAAAACCAAATCCAAGATGGCTACCCACTGTTATACTGGATCCAGCTAGCACGTATTAGCAACATCCTAGGACATGACAGGGTGACACGAGGAGAAATCGGGGTGCCTGGAATGCCACACAATTAACTGGACATCTTTGTAGTGGAGTTGTCTGATTTTTGAAAAGAATTTAATTTTTTAAAGTTTGTTTTTTAATCTTTATTTTACATACCAATCCCAGTTCCCTCTCCTTCCCCTCCTACTGCTCTCACAAACCTTCTCCCATGCACCCCCACCCCACTCCTCAGAGAAGGTAAGGCCTCTCATAGGGAAGTCAACAAAGTCTGTCCCATCAGGGTGAGGCAGGACCAAGGCCCTCACCACTGTATAGGCTGAACAAGGTATCTCTCCAGAGCAAACATGCTCCGAAAAGCCAGTTCAAGCACTAGGGATAAATCCTGATCCCACTGCCAGTGACCCCACAAACTGCCCAAGTCACACAATTGTCACCCTCATTCAGTGAGCCTAGTTCCTATGCAGGTTCCCCAGCTGTCAGTCTGGAGTCACTGAGCTCCCACTAGTTCAGGTCAGCTGTTTCTGTGGGTGTCTCCATCGTTGTCTTGCCCCTTTTCTCGTATTATTGCTCCTCCCTCCCTTCAGCTGGACTCCAGGAGCTCGGCCCAGTGCTGAGCTGTGGATCTCTGCGTCATCTCTCCAACCCCAAGATGTCTAATCTTAACCAGTACACCTGCCCAGTATCCATTTTTCCTTTGGGTCCCATCACCCTGGTTTTGCTGGGGAGCCACTTTCTTAGGACTGTAGCTAATCTGCTCACTACACGTGATTTAGGGGCAGTGGGAGCACGTGCCTCAGGCCTCAGCCAAGAGGGTTAACACATGTCCCAGGGCACAGTGATGGTTAAAGGTGGGTCCCAGAATCAAATTTACCACCACCTCCGGCCAAAAGGGAACCTGTCCGCTACACCACTGTACTGGCTGGGACAGAATCTAGAGCTGTGGATGGTCACCAGAGCTCCACCGGAACCTCCTACAAAGTCACGGGGGGAAGGGAGGATCTCAAAGATAGAGGAGCAGGGGTGGTGCATGACTATAATGGCATACCTAGCTGCTTGGGAGACTTAGACAGGATTACAAACTCAAGACCACCTTGAGCCATGTAGCAAGATCCCGTCTTAATTCATAAGAACACGGAAAAAATGGAGGGAAAGATGCCGCTGCTATTTCTTTCTTTTTTTTTTTTTTTAAAGGGATTTGTTTTATTTATTATGTATACAGTTCTGCCTGTATGTATGCCTGCAGGCCAGAAGAGGGCATCAGATCTCATTACAGATGGTTGTGATCCATCATGTGGTTGCTGGGAATTGAACTCAGGACCTCTGGAAGTACAGCCAGTGCTCTTAACCTCTGAGCCATCTCTCCAGCCCCTGCCGCTGCTATTTCTTGAGCATTACATCTGGTCATCCTAAAGCTTGAGCTTTTTAAAGACTTTGCCCCTATAGGGGCAGGGCACGTAGGGCTCAAGGACAGCTGTGGACCGTGGAGGGCAATGAGCTTCGTGTGTCTGACTCGGCAACAAACACTTTTTGCCTGCTGAGCCTTCTCAGAGACCTAGAACCGTAGGAGTTTAAGGCCTGATTCCAGCAGGTCTTTCTGAACGAGGCTTCCTGCCAGCTCTTGGTCATGGAAGAAGTATGCAAACCATTGCTAAGGCCATTTTAAACTGCGTTTCTGTTACTTGCAACTGAGCAAGCTGTTTAATAAAAAACTAGCCCTAATGGGAGCATTACTTTATTCACAGTTCCAGTGGCAGCCGGCCACAAAGTGCGGCTCACTTTGTCACCATCACCACCTGCCCAAGCGGGGCAAGGCTAGTCAGGTGACTTTCAGACTCTGTGGCAAGAGCAGTTTGTCCCCTGAAGTCAGGGTGGAGCCCTGAATGACGACTGCACCCTGGGCCACATGAAATCCCCAGTTCAGCTCCTGCCACTGCTGATGCCTTGACCACAGCTGCTCAACTGTAGCTCTGAAGCAGCACACACCCACCTGCTGCTGAGGAGTGCTGACCTTCAGAGCCGCTCTGATCCCCGTGCCTTTCTCTGCACCGTCCTGGTTGAACCTGAAACATTTTCTCTGCTTTGAAGGAAGAATGAGGAAAAGAGGCGTTTTGCCCAGATCTGAAGGTTTGAAGGTCTCCACACTGACTCACAGAAACGGGGTTGTTGACCCCTGGGGTGTTTTACAGATGTTCCAGATGATGTCCGCACAGTGATGGGCACCTGGGTCAGTGCCTGGCACATCACTAGGGCTCCACAGATCTCTCTTCCAAAAGCAATCCGTGGTTGGAAGAAAAATGGTAAAGTATCCCATGTCCAGCCCTTGGCGTAATGCCTGGCTCAGAGTACAGGAGAGAAGAAAAGGGAAGAAGGTAGAACTGAGGGAAGAGAAGGTGAAGAGAGAGGGCAAGAAGGGGAAGGATGAAGTATAGAGAAAGGAAATAAGAAAATGGCCCTGTCAGCCACAATTTTCTCTAGACCAAGGAGCCCAGCCAGGGTCTAGAGACACTGGGCAGAGAAAGGCAAGGACCGGGAAGTATCATGACTTCCCGGTCAATCCAGGGAAAGTAGACTGTCAGTCAAGGCTTTCCTGGCTAGGGGGCTTCTGGAGGGTCTGGGCCTTTCTTGCTGCCCAGTGGCCGGGGAACCCACCTCCTCACCCACTCGGTTCGCAGCTTCCCTATTTCCTCCGCTGCGCCCAAAGGTAGACTGGACTGTTAACCTTTCCCACGTCCAGGAATGGAACTCCAGGGCGAGGAGAATGTAAAGTGTTGCTCAAGGTGCTGCATTCCCGTCCAGCACCCTGAAGGAAACCTGTCTGCTGCCCAGCCTCCCAGCAGGTATGCCTCAACAGGTGCTCCTCATGCCTGGGCTAGTTTCTCATGCTCCAGGGATGTCACACGCTTCACCTAGGGCCAGCCTCCAGGGATAAAGCAGGGCCCTTCATCCCCAGCAAGTCCTAGGACCACAGGAACCCCCGGGGTCACCAAGAGAAGAGAACAATTGAGTTCTCAAAGGTTGTGCCTCAAGGTTCATCTATCCATGAACCAGCCACTCCTGTCGGTTTTAGCCCAGCAGTCAACCATTTGTCTTACCCAACTGACAAGATCGGCCTCTTTAAACCCTCTCCACCAAGACAAAACCATCAACCCCCCCCCACAGGTAACTGAGTCCAGTGTCACGTAAACCCTCAACAGGAGAGCTGAAGCTCAACCCTATTTCGTTTTTTTAAAGAGACATTTCACACGAACAGTTCATTTATTAAAATAGTTTCTGTAAACTCTTTCAGAAGAATATACATTTCCCTTGCTTGAGTAGTGTTTCAAGGCACCATAAGATGATGGTCTCTTTTAAGAACACCCCTCTATTCATGTCTGAGAATTCCATTAGAAAAAAAATACACATAACATAGACACACACACACACAAAAGAACCCGTACGTGATCTCGGCCACCAAGAAAACAGACACACGGTACAGGGCCTGTTGTGGCAGAATGATTGACAACTTTGGGATGCATCTTACCATTAATGTCCCAAAAGAAAAGAGAGGTGGACTGAGTATTTGTCACTAAAAAGGACCGGTGGGGCAGAGGAGAGGTACACCTCAGAACCGAGAGTCCGAGTAAACGTGGCACCAGGCATCTCTCTTCCACTTTCTCTTGCTCTTTACTTTTTCTCCTCCTCCTCACTCAGGGCGGAATTCTCCTGTAGCGGGGACGTCAGCTTGTTCTGCAGAAGGGCCGCCAACTTTTTGGAAGTCTTTTTGAGAAACGTGCTACCTGGATGCGCACTGTTCACGTGCAGATACAGGTCCTCCTGGGTGGGGCCCGTGTAGCCGCAATCCTCACACACATAGAGTTTGTCCCGACGCTGCTTGTAGGCATACTGCTGCTGCACGCCGTGGATCTTCTTCAGGTGGGACTCCAAGGAGCATCGCTGGGTGAAGGCTTTGTAACACACATCACATTTGTAGGGGCGGATGCCTGCAAGGATGAGGAGCAGACACATCACCAGCTGGTCAGAGCCGAGCCCAAGCGACCCTCCTATGAAGTTTCCCATGACCAAGATGCTCGACGTCAGGAAAGTGGGCCGGAACCATCTACAAGGGTCCTGGCATCGACACAAACAAACCTAACACAGGTGGGTGCCAATAAGGCAGAACCCAGCACTTGACTCTGGGAGAAAGAGTTATATTCTTCCCACTCATCCACCTTAATGGTTTCATTTCTTTTCTTTTCTTTTTTTTTTTTTTGGTTTTTTTTTTTCGAGACAGGGTTTCTCTGTGGCTTTGGAGCCCGTCCTGGAACTAGCTCTTGTAGACCAGGCTGGTCTCGAACTCACAAAGATCCGCCTGCCTCTGCCTCCTGAGTGCTGGGATTAAAGGCGTGTGCCACCACTGCCTGGCATGGTTTCATTTCTTAATGGCAAGGTAAATGATGTAATTTTTTTCTTTTTTTAAAGATTTATTAATGTATTTTATGCATATGAGTGCTCTACTTGCATGTATGCCTGCATGGCATCAAATCCCACTAGAGAAGGTTATGAGCCACCTTGCGGTTGCTGGGAATTAAACTCAGGACTTCTGGAAGAGCAGCCAGTGCTCTTAACCATTGGGTCATCTCTCCAGCCCCCACGATGTTTTATGCACTGTGGACTTTCCTGGAAACAGACACTGAGACAAAGATCCTAGATTAATTTTATTGGAGAGGTCATCCCAGAAAGCACAGGTTAGGCAATGGAGAAAGACACGAAAGGGAGGAAGCCAAGCAGGGTGCACTGTGCTAGACGTCACCGGAGAGCATTGCAGGGAACAGATGAAATGAGCTAGTGGTAGGTGACCAGGGTGACAGACAACTTAGCCGGTAAAGCGCTTGCTTTGTAAGCAAGCCTGAGATCTGAGCTCCATCCCTAGAACCTGAATTTACAGCAAGAGATGGGTGTGGCGGCTGACAGGTTCAAAGAAACTCTGTTTGATTAATGTTAAAACTCTGACCTTTAGAAAAAGTCTTAATATAACAATAACATAGTGGGAGAGAAAGAAATCTGAAACATTTCTCATTTGCTCGGAACTTGTAGTCATGCTAAGTGGAAATGCCATTCGTTTACAATGCATACATCTTCCATCCCAGCACTCAGAGGCAGAAGCAAACAGATTATCTGTGAGCTCAAGGCTAGTCTGGGCTACACTATGAAACCCTGTCTGTGGTTTCTAGAAATCCATGCATGATGGGTAAATCCCTGGCACTGACCGACTGTCCGGCTTAGCTTCACTGGCAAGTTCCCAGCCAAGTGAGAGACCCTTTCTTAGAAAAGGGGGCTGTGCAAGGCGGCTAAAGTAGTTAGCCACCAAGGCTGACTATCTCAGTTTGGACACCAGAACTAACATGGCAGAAGGAAAGAACTGGCTCCCATAAATTGTCCTGTGACCTCCAAATTCACATGGTGGCAAGCGCAGGCAGGCACACGCGCGTGCCCGAGAGAGAGAGAGAGAGAGAGAGAGAGAGAGAGAGAGAGAGAGAGGGGACACCTGGTGTCATTGGCCTACCTCTGGCCACCACATGTTTGTGCTCAAACATAAATTATCTCAGTTTTGTTTACATGAAATGGTGTACGCAGTGGTGGCCTGCAATCCCAGTTAGAGCATGGGGCTGCCAGGGCTACTCTATAAGGAAGATCCCATCAGACAGGAGTAGGGGGACATTTAAATCTAAAATTAAAATCAGGTTCAGAAGCCATTGCCTGTTATCTCAGCACTTGGAAGGTGGAGACAGAAGGATCAGGAGTTTAAGGCCAACCCGAGTCACGTGACTAAATAAGTCAGGTCTCAATAATAAAGAAACAAACAAATATCTTTACAAAAATCTGAAAAGGCCTTCCTCACCTCGTATACATCTGTTCCAGTTCAGTCAAGAGAGCTTCTTACGACTGTTCAAGCTTTACACAAAATTAGGAATACATAGGTACAGGTACATACTCCTAAATATATTTTAAAATGTATTTAATGGCTCTACACATGGTCTGAACAAGAACTTCTCAAAGTTTCCTAGGAGACTCTACAGCCACGATTGAGCAAGTAGGTTCACAAACTCCCACAATTCTCTTCAGACCCAGCTAGTCTGGGTTTAGTCTGAGGTAAGAGAGGTGCTTGGGGCAGCACAGCAAAAGGCCTCACCAATCACCAGAAAGAATACGCTAGGCCAGCAGAGCACTGCAAGCCTGTAACGCTAGCACTTGGGAGGTTGAGGCAGAAGAACTAACACAGCCTGAAGTCAGCCTGGGCTACATAGTGAGAAGCTGTCTCAAAGACTAAACAAAAAGCAGACTCCTGGTTCTCACTGGGGCAGAGCTGAGAAATTTGTTCTTTGTTGTTGCTGATAGGGCTTCCCCTTGTCACCCCGGTTGTCCCAGAACTCACAGAGGTCCACCTGCCTCTGTCTCCTGACGGCTGGGACTAAAGGCGTGCATCAATCACACTTGACCTCTATTAGGAGCTTTTCTTTACTGAGACAGAGTTTCTCTGTGTAGCTTTGGAGCTTGTCCGGGAACTCCGTAGACCAGGCTGGCCTTGAACTCACAGAGGTCTGCCTGTCTCTTCTCCCAAGTGCTGGGATTAAAGGCGTACATCACCACTGCCTGGCTCATTATGATCTTTTCAAGCACTGGAGAGATGGCTCATTAGCTTAGAGAACTGACTGTTCATCCAGAGGCCCCAGATTCGGGTCCCACATACACAGGATATCTGACACCCTCTCCTGGCCTCCATGAGCAGGCGTGTGTTATGCACTACACAGACGTACGTGCAGACAAAACACCCCCTCCAAAAAACACCACACACACTCAAATAAATAAATGATCGTTCCACACACAAATAAAATTGCTTTGATCCTGTTCACACCCAACACTATCACCTACTTTTCATCCTTCCCCATTGTTTTCCTCTTCTCAAATGGTCCACTTTCTACTTAGAAAAAAAAAAAAAAGCCAGTCGGTGGCAGCACATGTCTTTAGTCCCAGCACTCAGGAGGCAGAGGCAGGTAGATCTCTGAGTTTGAGGCCAGCTTGGTTCTACAGAGTGAGTTCCAAGGACAGCCAGGTCTACACAGAGAAACCCTGTCTCGAAAAACCAGAAACAAAACAAAACCAAATTAAAAAAACAACAGATTCCACATAAGAGAGAAAACAGCAATATCTGTCCTTTGGAGTCACTCATTTTACTTCACACGAGGATTCCCAGTTCCATCTTCCTGCAGATGACGTAATTTCACTCTTTTTTAAAAGGCTGTGATACTCCATTGCACACACACATATGCAAGAAATGAATGCTGGCCCTAGGCGTGGAGCTTCCTACTCCAGCAGTGAGCCGGACCACACTGCGCTGAGCCTGTGCAGAACCCCATCACACATAATCTGCACATATCTTCTATGGGCAGAGCACCCACAAGGGCTGAGAAGATTTTGGGGGTCCTGCAACACTTGGTCAGTAAAGAAAGGGACTGACTAGGAGGTTTTGTCCAAGAGGGTACAGTGTAGGCGCTGAACCTGGTTTTGAGGCCGGGTGCCTTGTTATGTAGACACAGAAGGACACAGACCATAATAGCTCTCGTTATGACACGTCTGCCTTATAAACCTGATCCCTGCACCAATGTTCCTGGTTCCTCTTCTGACCCTGGAATCTCATTCCTACAGACAGATGTCTTGCCAAAAGAGCTCCTTCCAGGGCCAGGGAATTAGCTCCTCGCTCCTGGAGCACTGCTGTTTCCCACTCCTTCAAGGGAATGAAGGCGGACTTGTGTAAGTGGGTCGGGGGGATCCATAGTAAACTCCCCTCCCCTAACAGTGACACCTGGCCCATCGTCCTCTGTCTAGCAAAAGCCAATCTTGTCCTAGTCAGAACAGGCTGGGAACTGAAAGCGCCATCTGTTGCCAGACATAATTAACCTACTGACACCTACCTGAGTTCCAAAGTCCAAGGCCATTGAAAAGCCAGGCACTGCATGTCTGCCACTCATTAACGGAGTCCACGGTCAACCTGTTAACCCCTCCACAGCTCAGTCTCCTCACCCACAAAATGCAGACAGCACTCATGCCCAGGGATGGCTGGTCTAAGGATGAACTGGGCTATCACAGGCACGGGGAGCCGGTGAGTTCAGTGACAACTTAGGTGCTTAGAATCCAGCAACACAATGGAAACTAGCCGTGCAGGAATCAGCCACCATGTCCCTAAATGTTTAGCATTTGTCTTTCAACTACACCCTTTTTATGTATTATGTCTTTCACAACAAGAAAAAAGGATTAAAAAAAAAAAATGTGGTCCCTAGGTGACTGGCAGAGATGTTCCTCACTGACCGATCTGTATTCTAGATCTTTATTACCGAGTTAAAAAAAAGAAAAAGAAAAGAAAAAGAAAAAAGGTTTTTTGGGGGGTTAACAAAGAGTTTTGAGTTATTTATTCCTGACCCTAAGCTTAGTTCATATTCCACATCTCCAGGTAAATCCCTCAGTACCGGAACTTTTCTGTCTGCTTCCCTTTCTCAGGCCTTGCGCCTCTTTCCTGACTTTGATCCAACTGTCAACTCCAACAGGAAGCTTTGCTACCAGCCTCCCTGTGGGAGGAGACATTGAGGGTGGCCTCCCAGCAAGGTAAGCAGGCAATGCCCATAAATCCAGAATGTTCCTGCCCTTTGGCCTAGTAAGTTCACTTGAGGGAAGCTATGTCAGAGATAGACTTACACTGGTGGGCAACGGATGTACAAGAAAAATCATGGTGGGCTGGACAGTGGTGGTGTACGCCTTTAATCTCAGCACTTGGGAGGCAGGGGCAGGTGCATCTCTGTGAGTTCGAGGCCAGCCTGGTCTACTAGAGCGAGTTCCAGGACAGCCAGGACTACTACACAGAGAAAAACCCTGTCTTGAAAAACGAAAACAAACAAAAAAAAGAAAGAAAGAAAGAAAGAAAGAAAGAAAGAAAGAAAAAAGAAAAATCATGGTGGCATTATCAGAATAAAACAAAACAGAAGGCGGAGGTGGGAGAAGGGGGATGGCAACCTGAAAATGGAAACAAGTACTTCTATTGGAGAGCTAGAAAAGGACTGTGCCTCTGTGGTGGAAATTGTCATGATTCTGTATTAAATGTGCAATGATGAAAAGGAATAAGTACATCCACTATGTAGACATCAAGCAAGGCCCAAGGTCTAGATCCCCTGACAGCAGCTGCGTGCCTTAGAAACGTCTAGGAGAAAAGATAAATGGCAGATCGCTTTCGGAAAGGAACTAGGGCTGTCTGGAGGCTGGCTTTTTAAAAATCTTATTTTCAATTTCCTCCATACAAATATAATATCTTTTCAGCTAAAAAAAAATATATAAGTTAAACTAAAAATGAAACAGTTGAGGAGGCAATTCCACGGGCGAGCTGGGGCTGCTGGGGAGTGGATTCTGCGCCTCCTCAGCTAACAGCCCTGCCTTAGACTTCTGATCTGCATTTTTCCCAATCCAGTCAATCCTTCTCCTAAGGCCCCAGACAAAGACACCATTGTCTTCTCTGCTTTAGTCAGGCTGTGGTTTGTTTGCCTTCTGGCCTCTCTCAATGTAGCCCCTGATGTAAGATAAGGTAAGAGGGCCCCCTGTCCTGTGGGCAGCCCCTCCCCAGACCTGACCTCAAGTTGGAATTCCTCAGGTTCCCTCTATGGAACTCAGTCCACAGGAAAGGCATGAGTCTCTCACTTCATCTGGAGTTCAAGGTTCTTTTTACTTTTTTCCTGTAGTCCAGATTGGCCTCAAACTCACTGTGCAGGTGAAGATAACTGTGAACACCTTGGGAGTTTGAGGCCAGCCTGGTCTATATAGTGTGTTCTTGGTCAGCCAGAATTACATGGTGGGACAAACCAAAAAAATCCACAAAATGTATTTACTTTTATTTTATGTGTATGAGCCTACATGTATGCACATGTACCATGTGAGCACCGTGCTTGCCATAAGTCAGAAGGCATTAGACCCTTCCCAGCACCCTCCCTCCCCAAGAACTGGAGCTACAGATCCTGGCAAGCTACTGTGTGGGTGCTGGGAACTGAACCCAGGTCCTCTACAAGAAAAACAAATGCTCAGTGTAACATTAAATTTCAGTAATCCTCCTGCCTCAGCCTCTGAGTGCTGGGATTACAGGCACGAACCACCACACCTTGAGAAATGTGAGTTATCATTTTCCCAGGCCCAGCCAACCCTCACTCCAAGACTTGGCAGAACCCCACTGTTGTGCGTGGCCTTATCACCACGCACATGGAGCTGACCTGCTATAGCCTTTTATGCCATCTGAAGTCTTCGGCTGCATAAACATTCATTTTACCAAATAGAAAAAATAAAATACTTTCAATAAATACTGTATCTGAACAACAAACTGGCACCTTGAGGCATCGATATGTGTGCCCACCAACTCCCAGGTGCTGCTGGTCCTCAAACCACACTGAGCAGTGTAGCTGTGGACATCTGGTGTGGAGAGAGCAAGGGCAGGCCTGAATCTTTCACTCAAATACACAGCTCTCTCTCCCCCAAACAAATCATGTTTGCCAGCAGGCAGCCATTCTTAGAAGTAACCTAGCTGGCCTAAGTGTAGAACATTTAAAAGATTGTTCTATAAAAGCAGACCTGTGGCATTTTTCTCCAGCTATGACCTGAATAGGCATATTTTGTTCCTTCAATGCTCAGGGCTCTTGATGTCGGTGAGTCTGGCCCCTGTAACCCTGTCCCAGACACTGGACGAAAGCAATCATCTTTGTCAAGTATACAGAAGATAGTGTTGGCTCCTCACCCAGATCAACTTCTTGGGCTGATACATAGCCCCAGTTGGCCACGTGAGCTCCTGGGTGTCCCCTTCTCCAAGGATTGAGCACTATCAACTAACTTTCCAAACGCCCGGGAATGAAATGTTTTTGGTATTTCTTTTTTGTTTTTGTCTGATTGAAATGGGTACAGAAACCCTCCACAAACCTGTGCACTGGACATCACTGAGGTATCCTCCAAACCCCAGAGCCCTCTGAGATAGGGCTGAGGCTAACACACTTTTCTCTTCCCCAATCTTGACAAGTTCCTCCCAGGAACCCTTACTTCAAACATCATTTTAATACAGACCAGCTTCCAGGGTGCAGGACTCAATACTCCATAGAATGAAAACTGCCAGTTATTTACTGCTTTTTGTTGTTGTTAATTCTGGTTTGTTCAGTTTTTTTTGGGGGGGTTGTTTGTTGCTTGTCTAGAATTCATTTTGTAGCCCAGGCTAGCCTGCAGCTTCAGTCCTTTCTTCACCTCCCTACCACTATAGCCAGCTACCAACACATTTTTTTTTAATGCTATCGAAGTTTTCCTCAGCATCACTGGGTTTATTTCAATGACACCATGTCCGCACTCCCTACTCCGAACACATACACAGACCACGGAGAGACAGAAATGGTCAGGGACAGAGAACCCTGTGGTTACTTTTTTCTTGGTGATGTCATACCCCACATAAGGATTCCCAATCCTTTCTTTCATCTGTTTGGATATTAACATAAGACATTTTCAGGCTCTTGTTTCCCTGAACCTTTCTCAGAAAGTTTCCTTTGTATTCCGAGTCTTTCCTTGGATGCCCTCGCAGCTCCCGGGATGAGAAGTGATGCAGTTGGTGGCGGGTAAGAGGCAAGGTTAGCGCTATGGCCACTCCTGTCTTTGCTGAACTTAACATTGCTAACCTTTCTCTCATGGAGGTTCCTAGGATTCTAGCCAGGTTTTTAAAATGCTAAGGCTTGGTCCTTTTGGACTCCATGCAAATATATCCCTCACTCAGCCGTCTGCTGTGTTTGTGCTGAGTGCCTGTGTCTTTGTTTCTGGCCTAAATACACTTAGAATAGTCAGTAGCCAAACTATGATGTTTGCAGCTCATCCAAAGGCAAAGACCAAGTTTCCACTAAATCCCAGAATGATGATTTGGAGCCAGTGAGATTGGATCACATAAACTAACACACTTGAGAACTTTCCAATGTCGTTTTTGTTGTGAAATCATGCTGATGGTTGGTAAAGCCCAGGAGACAATCACAGGCCTAGCCTCATCCTCCAGCCGCTAGCACCACTGCTGCCTGTTCAGATCAGTGACAACTCGTGGCTATCACCAGCTAATACAAACGTAAGCCCCCAGCTGCTTTATAAGATCCAGCAGTCTTTGGAGGCATACTTCCCTCAGAGTCTGGTCACGGAAATGGGTTCCAGTATTTCCATAGTGCTATTTGTGGAATACTTTGAAAGCAAAAGTTACGATTAAAATTCTAGAGATGTCTACTCATCAATTTCAATTATTATAGTGTTATCCAATAGAAATCATGGGGCAAATCACTTTAAAATTTAGAAATTTCCAGAAGGAACCAAGTATAGTGGGCTATACCTGTAACTCCAGTACCCAGGAGGCTAAAGCAGGAGAATATAGTGTTCAAGACCAGCCTAGACTACTGGCAACATTGTCTCAAAACATAAGTGAGAAAAAACCCAGAAATTTCCCTGGCTGGTTTAAGACTCCATATGTAGACCAGGTTGTCCTAGAACTCACTAAGATGCTCCTGCCTCTGCCCCTTGAGTACTGGGACTAAAAGAGATTATCTTCTTCAGTGAATCATTTTAAACTTAAAATTTGAGATTGTTTTTCATATTAAGTCTTCAAAATCTAAAGTCTTAAACCACATCTAATTGTTACTAGTCCCAAGACAGGGGCTTAGTAGCCACACCGAGCCAGTGGCTGTGGTCCAGACTGTTACGGCCCCGTATTCCCCCTTCTGGAGGCACCTGTCCGTCACTAGAGCTGCTGGTTCAAGACTGATCAGGGCTATTCAATGAGTTCAAGGCCAGTCTGATCAGATTAGTGAGAACCTTCTCAAAATAAAAATTTAAAACCGCTGGGATTATAGCTCAGTGTTAGAGCAATTGCCCAGTATGTTCAAGGCCCTGGATTCAATTTCCAGTATGTATAAATAAATAAATTAGTCGTTAGAGCCTGAAAGAGGCCTGTAACCAGATTCAAAGGGGGTACAGATCCCATTTATGTCATCAAGCTAAAAACCAGTCATATACTAATTAGAAGTCATGACAGTGACTCCCTTGGAGGAAAGCAGGTGAGAGGGTAATGACCTCTAGAGCTAGAAATACTCTGATTTTTTTTTTT
>JAQHUG010000009.1:11772619-11805379 GCA_028555095.1 Dicrostonyx torquatus
GCCTGTATCTACTCTACCTGGAGTTGAAGAATTTTGAGCAGAGAAGTGGCATTCTTGTAATTTTCCTCCAGGACTTACTGGGCCAAAGGTATGGACTGGGCCTCAAGTGGAGAAGCCTAGAGGCCAGATGTGCCTAAGATAAAACTAATGAAGCTTGTGACCAATCAGCAGGTTTACAACCGAGGCAAAAAGTCATCCCCCAGACTCTCTGAAACACACAAGAGGAGGCTTCAAATCCAGATTGCCTAAGTTGGAAAATGGACTCAGTGTGGAGTGCTTGCTTAGTATACACAAGGCTTTAGGTTCTATTAAAAAAGAAGAAGAAGAAAGAAGAAGAGTTGGGAAGCCATGGAAGAGGTCCCCAGGAAAATGCCTGCTCCAACAGGAAGCTCAGGGCAGCTGCTCTGCTACCTCAGGAGGATCAGGAGCCCTGAATCAGGCTTACTTCAAGAGGTTAGCCAGGCACAGCGGTGCATGCATGCACACTCTCTTCAATCCTGGCACTTGGGAAGCCCAGGAAGGAGGTTGGAGAATTCAAGGCCAGGTCACGTGACAAAACCTTACCTTAAAAAACCAAAACCAAACCAATGACAATAATGAAGCAAGAGTCAAGAAGGAGGCACAAAATATTTGAAGCCAGTCCTAAGCATCCCATTCTGCAGTCAGACTAAGGGGGCTGCTTTACAGTAGAGACTTTCTGTGTTGGCCTCCCTCAAACCTGTACATCGTGCCCATTCTTACAGGAGCAAAACCAGGCCATGAGAGGTGGTCTGCATGTGACAGGTGACAAGACTAGCAGGTGGCAGAGTCGGGGTGAACCCAGTAGCCCCAAATGCGTCATCCTGTGTCCTTTCCAGAAAAGTTGGTTTTTTTGGGGGGGAAGGAGGAAGGGGGGAGGGCACACGGACAGACACATAAAACGGATGGATGGGTGACAAAGGAACCAGAAGTGAACAAGTCACGTGCGCAGCCTCACCTGTATGTGTGCGAACGTGCCTCTTTAGGTCGAAGGTATCATTGAAGCCCTTGCCGCAGAAGTTGCACAGGTGCCTCTTTACCTGGTTGTGGCACTTGAGGTGACGGTTGAGCATGCGCTGCAAGCGGAAGCTCTTGCCACACAGGTCACAGTTGTGAATCACGGAGTCACTGCACATGCCTGTGGTAAACTGTGACAGAGAGAGAGTATGTGAGATCACAGGGGGCTCATTTGGGAAACCAGACATGTTCTCTCTAGGTTGAGCCTGGCTATGGCTTCTGCTCCCTCTAAGTGCAAGCAGGCTCAGCTTTGAGAAAGGTGTGAAGACGCCGGTACTGGGAAATGGTTTTGCATAGCATCCTTCCTTCCTCCTCCAGCAGACCTCTGACTCCTATCTCTGCACTGTCTTACAACAACTTTTTGTTGTTTTTTGAGACAGAGTTTCTCTGTGTAGCCCTGGTTGTCCTGAAACACTCTCTGTAGACCAGGCTGGCCTCCAACTCACAGAAATCTGGCTGCCTCTGACTCCTGAGTGCTGGGATTTAAAGGCATGTTACAGCAGCCTTTTAACAAGACACGGGTATGTGATCACCTGACTGATGAAAAAGACATCCCCTTTAAGGGAGAAGAAAGGTTCCCAGGAGCTAGAGCCCCAGCAGCCACCTGCACATGAGGAAGGAACAAATGTTGAGGATGGAAGAAGAGAAGGAAAGGGTCTGGGTCCTGTTGTCAATGGCTCCCAAAGACAGACACGGTCAGCTCTTTTCTCTGTGCCTCTGAGTACTAGTCCAGACTCCAAGAAATAGAAACAGGACTGGAGAGGTGGCTGAGTGAGGAAAGGCACTTGCTGCCAACCTTGATAACAAAGATTGACAACCTGAATTTAATCCCTGGAACAACATAGCGAAAGTAGAGAGCCAACTCCTGCAAGTTGTCACACACCGTAGCATACCCCCACACAATAAATAAATGTAATTCAAATTTTGAAAAAGGAATAGAGGAAAGATGGAGATGATATATCTCCCCCTGAACCAGGGCAAGGCTCATGACTAAACAGAGAGCAGAAATGATGTGTCAATTCTGGGATACAGGACACCTAGTAGCTTCACTGCCTCCTTCTCAAAAGCCAGCCTCCATGTCTAAAGTCGATGGAGGCAGGTTAGCCATGTGGAGAGCCAGAGCCCCACGAAGAGGGCAGCACGGTGCTAGCTATGCACCTTCCAATCCAACCCAGGGTCACCACTACCTAACCAAGTGGCCCCAGACAATGCCATTCAGATGAAAATGAATACCTAGCTGGGCCACGCCCCAGGTTCAGATACCCAAATTGTGCACAAATAAAATCATCACTTGGGAAAGTGACTCGGCCAGGATTCCAGAGTTTTATCATCAGTTGAGATCATAACTGAATTCCAGCCTCCAGCCTGTCCCCCATCCCCAGCATAGGATTCTCTCAGCCACATTTGCTGTCTCCCTGGACAAACACCCAACTGACCGTCGATGTGATGTGAAACACCAGATCTGATGTGCTCTAAGGTCAGATGTGCTACCAGCGGAGACCCTGGAGATGGTCAGCTGTTCTGCCAACCAGGGCACTCACCTGGACGCACTGGTCCTGTGCTCTGGCCCTAGTACTATTAAAATAAAGAAATAGCTGGGCAGTGGTGGTGCACACCTTTAATCCTAGCACTTGGGTGGCAGAGGCAAGCTAATCTCTGAGTTCGAGGCCAGCCTGGTCACAGAGTGAATTCTAGGACAGCCAGGGCTACACAGAGGAACCCTGCATCAAACAAACAAACGAACAAACAAACAAACAAATGGGGGAGTTAGTGAAGGGGAAGGAAGGAAGAGGAAAAAGAAATGAGACTGGGCACTAGTCCTTAGAGTTCAGTCATCCCTTGACACGGAGATGGGGAGCAGGATCCTGTGCAGACACTAAATGCTTCGGGTGCTCAGGCCCCTGATATAAAACATTGTGGCTTTGTATATCAACCCATCTACATCTACATGACCTAAACAGATGTCTCTAGAACCTTGTACCAATGTAAACTTTATGTGACTAGTGTTAGGCTATACTATTTAAGGAATAGGGACAAAAGACAAGAAAAAGATTTGGACATATTTGGCACGGACACTGTGTTCTTTTCAAATGGGTTGAATCCACAGGATGTGGAAGCCCCGGGAATAGAGAGCTTCCTGGACTTCACTCCTCTCCATTCCAGATAGCATATAACATTTACACTTCTGAAGAGTTCAGGTGGACTCCTCCATTCAAGGCCTTGAGGACAGAAAGCCCGTGTCCACTCACACCACTGCCTCCCATTCCTCCATGCCCAAGGGCAGTACCTAGTGTGTTAGGCAGCCAGGAGCAACCTCAGGATGCAGGGAGGCCATAGGATGCCAGGACAGGCTCTCCTAGGCTGCTTCCCCACCTGTTCATTCTCACTGGCTGGGGGCCAGTGTCCGCATTAGCACTGAAGTGACCAATGATGGGCCCTATGGTCAAAGCACTGTCAAAGTGGCTTCTTCCCAAAAAGATGCCATAATTGCTGTGATGTGGAACACCAAGGGAGAGAGAGGGTGGCAGAGAAATCAAGTCCTGTGGCCAAGTAGAGATGAGAGGGGAGATAAGAAAATGGTGGAAGCCGGGCGGTGGTGGCGCACGCCTTTAATCCCAGCACTCGGGAGGCAGAGGCAGGCGGATCTCTGTGAGTTCGAGACCAGCCTGGTCTACAAGAGCTAGCTCCAGGACAGGCTCCAAAGCTACAGAGAAACCCTGTCTCAAAAAACCAAAAAAAAAAAAAAGAAAAAAAGAAAAAGAAAATGGTGGAAAATAACCATCTGTCTGGTTCAGTGTGAGCTGCCAGGCCTGGGAAAGTGGTCACAGGAGTGTGGAAAAGGGCAGTGTCCACCTTGGGGACCCAATGGGTAGGATCTACTCCACAAGCAAGAGAGAGCTCTGAAGACAAAGGAGGAAAGACTAAATGAGGCTCACTGAGTACTCTAGGCTTCTAAAGGATAAGTCTACAGAGGGCAGAGGTGGCCTGACAGAGAATAAAGAACTCCCAGACAAGACAGAGGCAACTGAAGTGTGGTGGAACACTCCTTTATTCATCTATAGCTCTCGGGAGGCAGAGGCGGGCGATCTCTGTGAGTTCAAGGCCAGCTTAGTCTACACAGTGAGCTCCAGGACAGTCAAGGCTACAAAGGGAGACCCTGTCTCAAAAATGAAGGAAGGAATGAATAAATGAAGGGCAGGAGAGATGCCTCAGAGACGTTAAGCGCTCCGGTTGTTCTTCTGGAGGATGGTCCCAGCACCCACATGGTGACTAACATTGTCTGTAACACCAGTGCCAGGGGATCTAGTACCTTCTTCTGACCTCCATGAGCACTAGGCACACACATGATCTATGTACACACATGCAGCAAAACACTCTTACACATAAAACAAGTATTAAAAAAAAACATAAAGAGACAGAGACAATTGGCTAAGGATTCACTGTCAATAACTAGTTTCTGCCAGATTGTACTACTTCTCATAAGGGAAGGGGTATTTGGTTTGTAGGTGTATTTCAGGTGTGGTGCTTTAAAATTTGGTCTATAATAGCAAGAGACTGGATGCTATGTCTATTAGTATGGGCTTCAAAAGAAATGATTGAAGTACTAAGCAGTCCAGTAGGGACGTCTACAACCTCCACAGAAAGCCAACAAGAACTACCCAGCCATTCCACAGATATAGAAAATAGGATATACAGCTGGGTGGCGGTGGTGCCTGCCTTTAATCCAAAGTTACAGAGAAACCCTGCCTCGAAAAACAAACCCCCCCAAAAAAAGAAGGAGGGAAAGAAACAAAATAGGATATACACTATTTTAGCTACTCATTTAGCTTTACTTGCACAGAAGAAACGGATTAACTAAAACAGTAACAGTGGGCTGGAGCGATGGCTCAGCAGTTAAGAACACGGACTGCTTTTACAGAGGACCTGAGTTCAGTTTCCATTACTCATGCTTGACAGGTGACTCACAACCACCTATAATCCCAGCTCCAGGGCATCTGACCCTGTCTTCTGGCCCGAGGGCACCTAGACTCACATGCACACGATCCCCATATGCACATAATTGAAAATAAATTGACTGGAGAGATGGTTTGGTGGTTAAGAGCACTGGCTGCTCTTCCAGAGGACTTGGGTTCAATTTCCAGCACCCACATAGTGGCTCACAACTGTGTGTAACTCCAATCTCAGGTGACCTAAGGCCTTCTCTTCTCCCTGTCTATATGGGTACCGGGCACTCACATGGTGCACAGACAGCCACACAGTCAAAATTCATATATATATATATATATATATATATATATATATATACATAAAACAAATACATTTAGAAAATAAATAAATGAAAATAAAATCCTAAAGATCAACAACAAATAGATTTTCTTCCAGAATATCAGCTTTGTCATACTGCTTGCATCTTTTCCTTGTTAACTCTGGAAATGAAGATGGAACGTAGAGTCTTTTTTTTTTTTTTTTTTTTGGTTTTTCGAGACAGGGTTTCTCTGTAGCTTTGGAGCCTGCACTGGAACTAGCTCTTGTAGACCAAGCTGGTCTCGAACTCACAAAGATCCGCCTGCCTCTGCCTCCCAAGTGCTGGGATTAAAGGCGTGCGCCACCACCGCCCGACACGTAGAGTCTTTGTACATCAAGAACCCATTCTTACCATGCAGCTGCATCCCCAGCTCCGACATGTCATGTTTCTCAGTCCCCCCCTCCCAGGATGGGCTGTACGACACAGCAGACAAGACTGATTCCTGGACCAGTCCTCCCTCCCCAGGTCCTGCGTCTGCTGTCTGAGCCATCTTTATTATGCTCCCACAGGTTTACAACTAACATTGTCTCTCCTGGATGTTCAAAGCAGAGTAGCCACTCTGATTTCTTTACTTGGCTCTACAGGTAATACGCCAAAAATAACATCATGAACCAAAACTTAGACCAAAATTACATCTTAACCACGTTAATTATAAAATGACGGCGGCAGACAGGGGAGCTAGCTCAGAAACTGAAGTGCTGACAAGCACGGAGACTTGCGTTAGAGCCTCTGAATGCCTGAAAACGACAGATGCCGTGAAATATGGTAGAATCTCAGAGCTGGGGAGACGAGAGGATTCCAGTCTCACCTAGCTGGTGACCTCTAGCACAGGGAGAGACCCTGTATCAGAGAAAATAGACAGCATCTCTGAAGATGACACCCGGGGTTTTCTCTGACCCCCAAAGGTTGCACCCACACATATGTGAACAAGTTTGTACCTCCCCCCCATATGCACAACAAGCAACCATAGAGAGGCAAGAAATGCCAAGAGATTGAATAGATCTTTAGCGCTGACCATCTGCGTGACATGAAATGCATTTAATACCCTAGATCAGGTACAGGTGTGGGGCAATCCCAGCATTTGGGAGGCAGAGTTGGGGGATTTCTGAGTTCCAGGACAGCCAGGGCTACAGAGAGAAACCCTGTCCTGAAAAACCCAAACCAAAACCCTGGATCAATTCCTCTACACGTAAACATACTAAGAGTTACCACACAGTCTTCTCAGGAGCATGAGAAGCTAAGAGCAGAGCCAGTTTCCGGGCTTCCCAAATTCAACACGTTCTTTTCCTTCTCACAACCTGAGAATGTAAGCAAGCAATTTAACTTCTCTCCGCCTTAATTTTGTCACTCATAAAATATGAATAATGGCATTTGCCTCTTGGGAGTAAATTAAAGAGAAGAAAGCTACTTATTTTTTAAAAAACAACAGCACCGGGCGGTGGTGGCGCACACCTTTAATCCCAGCACTCGGGAGGCAGAGGCAGGTGGATCTCTGTGATTTCGAGACCAGCCTGGTCTACAAGAGCTAGTTCCAGGACAGGCTCCAAAAACCACAGAGAAACCCTGTCTCAAAACAACAACAACAACAACAAAAAATAAGTAAATAAATAAAAATAAAAAACAACAGCGAAAGTAAGTCTTACTACACATAAGGCGGTTCCAAATTTCTCTAATGCTAAAACGAAAGTGTCTGAGGGCAGCTGAGAGGGATAGTGCAGCGGGTAAAGGTGCTGTAGTCAAGCTCGATGATTCTGAGTTTGACCCCTGGAATCCACAGGGTGAATGATGAAAGAAGAACCTTAACCATGGCAAGAAAACATACACACAGAAAGATAACTGGTCAAAATTCCCTGCTTTTCAATTTTGCTCTCTCTGATGGGAGACAGAGAGTTCTCCTTAGTGTGAGCCATAAGCCCTGAGTCCTTCACCCAAAATTCTGCGGCTAGCTGGGCGGCGGGCAGTGGAAGCCTTTAATCCCAGCACTCGGGAGGCAGAGACAGAAGGGTCTCTGTGAGTTCGAGGGCAGCCTGGTCTACAAGAGCTAGTTCCAGGACAACCAGGGATGTTACACAAAGAAACCCTGTCTCGAAACAAAATGAAACAACAAAAACCAAACAAGCCAAAGAGCTGTGGCCAGCAGTCTTCTTTCGGCAGAATCTGACCCCAGCGATGTACAAGACACACAGCCTCTGTTCCCCTCAGGGTTGGCATCATTTGTTCTTTAAAAGGATTTAATTATTTCATTTTATTTTTTATTATTACAACACTGCTTGGCCTATTAGCTCATGCTTCTTATTGGCTAGCTCTTTTATCTTAAATTAACCCATTTCTATTAATCTGTATATCGCCACATGGTACACAGGTAGCCTGCCGGTAAATTCCATCCGGCGTCTGTCTCCTACAGCAGCTACATGGCTTCTCACTGATTCCGCCTACTTTTTCCTCTATCTCTGCTTGGAATTCAAGGATTTAACTATTTAAAAATGCTTTTGTATTTTTTTAAGACTATGTTTATTAATGTTTTTCCCGCATGTGTGTCTGGTACTCTTGAAGAATACAGAAAAGGGCATCACATGCCCTGGAACTGGAGTTACGGAAGTTAGAAGTCGCTCTGTGGATGCTGGGAACTGAACCTGGGTCCTCTGCAAGAGCAATGAGTGCTCTCAACAGCTGAGCCAGCCCTCCAGCCCCCTGCTTGTGTTCGAAATGGAAGTTATTAATGCATTTAACTACTAGGTGCTGTTTCAGGTCTCCGGGAGGGGGAATCTTCTGGAAATGCTCCCCAGTCTCACCTTATCTGAAGTCAACATTTGCCAAGGCTTATTAGTGAAGTAGAGAAACTGCCACAGAGGCTGGGAAATGACATCAGCCTGGAAATTAATTCAGAGCAAGATAAAGAGAGGATGAGCGATTCGCCAAGCCTAGGACTTGGCTTGTCTCTGCTCACAGCCCTGTTCTCTGTTGGATCTCAGCTTTCATCTAATAAAAGAAGCCAAATTCCAACTAAGTTCTAAAAAGCGGGCCTCTGTGGCCAAAATACAAAAACAACAACAACAAAAATCAACCCACAACAAACGAGTCATTATGTAAGGACTGCCTGAAGTGTCAGCAGCATCCAGGGAGGCAAGGACCCGAGATGGAACTGACCAATTCCCCAGATGTCTAAGGTCATTGCCTGCCAACTTCGAAGGGAAAACCTACCTAGAAGGGAGCAGCCCTTCATGTTCTTGGGCTGCTTCCACCGACCAGGCCACTAAATTAATGCTCCTGTATCCACAGAAGAATCCTGAGTCCACGGACACTTTCTGGTGGCCATTTGGACAAGATTCCCACTGTCATATGTGCCAGCCACATCCACCTGCTCAAAATATGCTAAATACATTTCTCCAACTCCTTTGGGACTCCTGCATTCGCGTACCATTCATTACCTAAGGCTCCTCAACTTCTGCCCATGGATGTACCTCCTCAAAGGACAAGATGATAAAGGGAATGGAAGTGGAGCCAGACAGATGAGATGACCCAGCGATTAAGAGCACTTACTATTCTTGCAGAAACCCAAGGTTCAGTTCCTAGCGCCTAAACTGTCTACAACTCCAGTACCAGATG
Organism: Dicrostonyx torquatus; assembly: GCA_028555095.1. NCBI lineage: Eukaryota > Metazoa > Chordata > Mammalia > Rodentia > Cricetidae > Dicrostonyx > Dicrostonyx torquatus. Next base: position 11,781,567 of record JAQHUG010000009.1, read on the forward strand.
ATACTGCATCCTCTTCTGACCTTTGTGGGCTCCTGCACACACATCATGCACACAAACTCACACAGGCACACACACACATGAATAAAAATAAATACATAAGTCAGACTTGTGAATAAATAAGAAATCAAGACTTGCCTGGCAGGGGTGGCAGACACCTTTAATCCTAGCACTTGTGAGACAGGCAGGTATCGGATCTCTGTGGGTTCAAGGCCAGTCTGGTCTACAGAGTGAGTTTCAGGACAGCCAGGGCTACAAAGGGAAACCTTGTCCAGGAACAAACATACAAACAAAAACAAGACTCATAGATATGGGAGTGACCTGTGGATACATGGTTTATAGATGCCAAATTGAGATTTTGAATGTCTGTTCCCCCCAAATTCTGTGCCTACATCTTCCTCAAGACAAGGATATGGGTCTGGCCATGAATCTTCATTTCTTATCTCATATCACATGAGGAATAACTTCGTATTCCTTAACCCATGACTCAAATAATAGCTCAAGCATCCAAGCTACATGTCGACTATGGTTTTTGTTTTTTCCGAGATATGGTTTCTCTGTGCAGCCCTACCGTACACTACAATGATGCCTGCCACTGCTACTAACAAGTATCAGGAACTTAGTGAAAACTCTCTGGGTTCTACAGTTTTTCCCCTGAACGAGAGTCCCCACAATATATCCTCCGAATGGCTACTCTCAATACGTACACCAACTCCCTTTTGCCAGCCTTCTCCTACTGCAAGGTTACAAACTCCTCTTCCCAAATTTCCTTGAACCTAGGACTTGAAGCTTAAGTTGGGCTCTATCAACTACACAGCTCTGAAATGATGTGGATTAGGCCCCTAGTTAACTAAGGAGAGGTGGCAGGAGCGAAGTATCTGACCCTGGATTGTTAGCAAATGCATCAAACTGCAGGGAGTTGGGGGGTGGGGTGGGGCAGAAAAGAGAACCCAAACCCAGCAGCTGCCTCAGTGGTTCGGTTCTGCAGTGTAGGCTTCTGAGTCATTCCTGGGAGTTCTACGTTCCCTAGTTCATTTAGTGCCATATAATTACCCATTCTTTACTTAAAATAGCTGCAGCGGATTCTGTTTTCTGCAACTAAACCTGCAGGGTCTCTTCCAATAACAAAAATCCACTTCATCTGCATTCAGACTTAAAACTGTGGCAGTGGCTATTAATATATGTGTCTACCTAGCATGTCGGATGCCCTGATTTGAATCCAGCACTGACTCCAATTCGTTCGTTCATTCATTCATTCATATTTCTCTATTTCCCCTTTCCCTCTCCCACCGAGTTTATCAAGCATTTCTTCACACTTCCCTTTTCTTCTTGTTTCCTATATTCCCTGCATATGACATAACTCCTGTCTAGGTGTTGTGGCCTTCTTCCTTCCAGGTCTGTATTTTTGTTTTCTGTAGGCTGGTGTTCTCCCATGGGTCATTCACTTAACTGAGCGCTGAGGATACAAGTCTAGAAGGCCATGTTCCTGACTTTGCCGAGTTTGATTGGCCAAATGTGCAGCCAGGAAGATGCTCAGAAGTCCAGGGAGACAGGACAGGCAGCGATTCTACCTACATGCAGTTTTCCTTCTCTTCTAAAAAGTAAACCGTTTTCTTGGTTTTTGTTTATTTCTGAGATATGGTTTCTCTGTGTAGCCCTGGCTGTCCTCAAACTCACTGAGTGAGTGTAGCCCACCTGCCTCTGCCTCCTGAGTGCTGGGATTAAAGGTGTGCACCACCACTGTCCAGCTAAAAGTACAATGATAGTTTTAACTATTTAAATATATGATTCAAAACAATATTTAGAAATGATTAATAATTAACATGAAAATACCTTTAGGAAACCCAGAATTAGCCAGGCGGTGGTCACCTTTAATCCCAGCACTCAGAAGGCAGAGGCAGGCGGATCTCTGTGAGTTCAAGGCCAGCCTGGTCTACAAGAGCAAGTTCCAGGATAGGCTTCAAAAGCTACAGAGAACCCCTGTCTTGAAAAACCAAAAAAAAAAAAAAAAAAAGAAAAAAAAGAAAGAAAAAGAAACCCAGAATTATGAACACTTATTAATTAAAAGAGAGGGAAAGAGAGAGAAAACATCAACAAGATGGCTCAGCTGGTAAAGGAGCCTTCTCCCAAGCCTGAGGACCTGAGTTCAAGCTCAGGAACCATCTAACAGGAGAGGACTGTCTCTCAGAGTGGGCCAAGGCATGCACATATGCACAAACTAAACAGAAATATAGATCAAAGCAATTTTTAAGAAATAACTAATTAAGATCACTGAAGAAGAAGGGCAGTGGCAGCACAGGCATTTAATTCCAACACTTGGCAGAGACAGAGGCAGGCGGATCTCTGTGAGTAAGGCCAGCCTGGTTTACAGAGCGAGTTCTAGGACAACCAAGGCAGTTACATAGAGAAACCCTGCCTCACTTCGCCAGGTAGTCGTGGTTTACCCCTTTAATCCCAGCACTCGAGAGTCAGAGAGGAGGATCTCCATGAGTTCAAGGTCAAGTCGGGTCAACAAAGTGAGTTCCAGGACAGGCTCCAAAGCTACTGAGGAACCCTGTTTCGAAAAAACAACAAAAAAATACACTGAAGAATTTGTCAATCAGTTGATGATCTTCATTCATAAAGGAAATCAACACTTCTCATTGTTGGGTTTCCTTTATTTGTTTTTTGGTTTTGTTATTACTTTTTCTTTTTTTAAGACAGGGTCTCACTGTGTAGCTCTGGCTGTCCTGGAACTCACTAAGTACACAATGCTGGCCTTGAATTCACATAGATCTGCCTGCCTCTTAAAGGAGTACACCACTATGCCTATATATACACATACATATGTGTGTGTGTGTATATACATATGTGTGTATATGTATATATAATTATGTGATTACACAGCTTGGCTTGCCAGAGACTACTGCCTTCAGCTTCCCAGGTGCTGGTATTATAGATAGCCTGGGTGCTGGGTCTATAGGCGTGCACAATCACACCAAACAGGTATCAGTATTCATCTGACTGTCCTAATATACTATCCCTATAAAACCAAACAGAATGTGAGGGAAAAATCTGTCTCTACAGAAATATTCCTTCTTCCGGGTGGTGGCAGCGCATGCCTTTGGTCCCAGCACTTGGGAGGCAGAAGCAGACCCATCTCTGTGAGTTCGAGGCCAGCCTGGTTTACAGAGCTAGTTCCAGGACAGCCAAGGCTACACAGAGAAACCCTGTGTCGAAAAAACTAAAAACAAAATAAAGCAAAGAAATATGTCTTCTGGAGGTCTCTTAGGGTGTGACTCAACGGGATGGCATGTGATTAGCATGAACAAGGCCTCAAGGTCAGGATCAGCTACAGCTAACAGATGAACAGAATATCACTATTTTGCAATGCCAAAATATTTATGCCCTAAGCATCAACAGCTCTTACCATCCCAGAAAGGTAACAAACATGCATTGCCTGTTTACGGAACCCAACCCTTCACCTTCTCACACACACAGTGACATGTTCAAGCCAAAACCAAATAGCTGATCAAGCATACAGAGTGGTGCTGTCCTGTGCAGCTTTCTATGATGGGAAATCTCTACCCAGAATTGGCCAATTCAGCAGCACTAAGGACTTTTTCTTTTAATCCTATGTGACTTAAGCTACATTTAACAAGGACTGTCCTGCTGGATGGTGCACCTTTATCCCTAAAATCCATTTGAAGCTAACAGAGACTGAGAAATGCCTAAGGTGATTAATTGAGCAAAATCCAGACTGTTGGGACCTCTACAAAGCAAAAGACCCATTGCTCCAACAATTAACTTGCAAGTACATAAAAATAGGGAGGAAAAGGTATGTAAATTAAAAGCAACTAAAGGCCATGCCAAATGTCAATCACAGCGTGTGGACTATTACATGGACCTGATTAAACAAACGGGAGGAGGCGAGTGGGCATTTACAAGCCATTTAACAATGTGAACACATAATTCAAGTGGGTGTGATTGGGGCACATTTGGAACCACTTATAATTGAAATACAGTCAGCCATTGCTTAATGATGGACCCATTCCGAGAAAAGCCTGCTTAGGCAATTTTACCATGGCATGGACATTACAGAGTGTATTTACACAAGCTGAGCTGGCTAAGACGTCACACAGCATTATAATCTCACAGGACCACAGTTCTATGTACAGCCCATAGTTATGTAGAACATGACTGTAGTATATCCGAAAACCACTCCAAAGTCTTCTATGGGAAGGTGGGGGGTAGAAGCCAGTAAGGATGGCAGGGATGAAGTATCAGATATTTGTCTTTGAAATTCTTCATAATTAAAGTTGATAGGAAAAAAGGACACATCTGACACATACTGTCACCACCCACTAGAGAGCCAAACAAAAGGTGGAATGCTTTTTCTTTTTTATTGAGACAAGGTCTCACTCTATAGCCCTGGCTGACCTGAAATTGCATATGTAGTCAGGGTGCCTTTGAACCCACAAAGATCCGCCTGCCTCTGCCTCCAGTGCTGAGATCAAGGGCATGTGCCACCAGCCCTGGCTATACTTCTGCAGAACTCACAAAGGAGGGGAAGGCCAAAAGAGAACAGATTAGGATGGGGTGAGAAGGAAAATTCGCCTGCTAGTCCCTACTTGCACCAGGGTCCTGCCAGCCATAGTGAGTCAACTCACCAAGTTTGCCCTAGACTTTTGTTTGGGGTAAGACTTAGCGACAGAGGGCACCTGTATGCCCACGGTTTGTCTAGCCCACAGTTAGGGATCTGCAAATGAGGTCCTTGACTGGAACCCCCAGATGGATGTATCTCCCCACCACAACCTGGCTTGTTAAAATTACAGAATCCTTAGTCTTAAAGAGATCACGTCACAACCTGCCCCAAAAACCCGCAATGAAAGGTCAGACAAGCAGGGATGAGCTCCTTCTTCCCAGCCTGGTTCCAAGCCTTCTTCCTAGATCCGCTCACCACAGCCAACACTGCCAGGTCATCAAACCCCAGGTGCTCAGTGCAGGTTCATTTCGGGGATGTCAGATGACTTCTTGTTGGGCAGTCAGTGAGGGCACAAGAGTGCTAATGGCTCCCGACTCGGTCCATTCATTTAACTCACACAGTTGTTCACAGTGGCTTTGAGGAGTAAGGTGTTCCCAGTCTTCCCTCCTCAGAAGCCTTCAAAAGCTGCTCCTCTGCCCACACAGGAACCCTCTTCGTGGCTTGGCCCTTTGACTACTCTCGTCTTTTCCTAGGCTTCACTTCCAGCTCCATGCTGCCAACTTGTCCCTGATCCTAACTGGTACATTTCCTATCCTTTGCTCACCAGAACATTGATTCCTTACTCAAGCACAGGGCTCAGCCCACATCACCGTAAGAGCAGTCACCCTCATTTCCACAGCTCTCGAATCCGTATCAGAAACCCTTCCCAGCTCAGCAATGACATCTTTGCTGGCGTTTCCAGTTTGGTCCTCATTCTCCTCTACAGAGATGCTGCAGGTGTTTCCCCTGCCAGCCCAGGGACCATCCATGGTGAGCAAGCATACACTGCATTGCACCCTTTGCTCATTAGGCAGAGAACACGAATATCTTCATTTTACATGTAAGGAAACCAGAGCCCAGAACAAAGGAAACCTCCTCAAGCTTGCACAGTTCTGCAGAACTTATAAATGCAGTCTAGACACTTGACCACTGCTGCTAGCGTGTTCTGAAGGTACACACTGGAATAGGAGTGTTTTATCTCTTTGCCGTCTTGCACACAGTAGACATAACGTATGCTGCTGGATGTTTTATTGTGGTTTTTTTTTTTCCCCTCTCTGGGTAGGGCACAGGCTCAAACCTGCCCTTTCTTTGGTCCTACAAGCCCACTGCCCAAAGTGTGTCTTCAAGTCATTAAAACCATACACATGGCTGGGGCTGCAACTCAGTTACTAGGTGCTTGTCTTACACGGAAGGTTGGGGCGATCATCCTCATTCTTGAATGGCTTTCTTCCTCTTCCAGTCCAAAAAACAAACAAACAAACAAGCTTGTTTTTTTGTTTATTTTTTGAATCAGGTTCATTCTACGCAGCCCTCTCTGGCTTGGAACTCCACAATATAGACCAGGCTGGCCTGTAACTCAGAGATCCATCTGCCTCTGCCTCCTGAGTGTTGGGACTAAAGGCATGGGCCACCCCACCAGGCTAAGAAACTAATTCTTAGAGGAAATTCTTTGAGTTCTTTATCCCGGTGAAGTAATCACACACTGTGCTAAGAGGTGGGCAATTTGATCAGTCATTTGAAAACTGTCCATACCAGGGAGGATATTTCCAGAGGCTTTGGCAATCCTAATACCAACATGTCTCCAATGCTGGCCTAGAATGGAAGGGTAGAAACCTGACCGCTTTCAATGAATAAAAACTCCCTAGGAAATGGAAAAGTGTGGGGAGCAGGCTGCTTGTTAACGGTCTGCAAATATGCCCAAGTCCCTCCCCCACCACAGAGGCAATTTATCTTGGAAATGATGGGTTTATTGACTCCCTTAATCCAAAATTCCAACACTTGTGTCTGCCCTAGGCAGAAAAGAGATCTTCCAAAATCTCTTGAGACTGGCTTCTCTCTTTACCGGGATGGCGATGGAGGAGGGGCAAGCTAATGAACTACTGTCCTTCCTCAAACAACCTTACAATTGTCTTTGTAGCCTGGCGATAAATATGCAAGTGGGGCACTTTGTAGAATTTCCCAAAGGGCAAGAGCTATAACTTTTCCCTCCTACTTAACCCCGCCTGGCCCAAAAGCCTCGGACCACTTACCCTAAACCTCAGTGTAATCTGCGAAGTAGAGTCGTGGCTTAGCCCGCCCTCCCCCGCCCCCCAACCCAGCTCGCAGCATCCTCAATCCTCAAGTCTTTCCGGTGCTCTGGCCTCAAATCCTAATTCAGAACCAAATGCTTCCCGGCCTACCCCTGGGGAAAGAAAAGACTGCTTTCTTTACCCCCCTCCCCAATCTAACCCTTGGGATCACCCTTCCCTCCCTGCATCGGCCTGGGAACCTGGATAGCCGATACTCTGGGGCACCCTAGAATTATGGCTCACTTTATACAAGGTGGCACTATAGCCGGCCAGGCTAGGACCTGGAGTTTATGCAAAAAACACGCCGCCTCCCCTCCCCCTCTATCTGGCCGTGAGTCAGCGGGGCAAATTCCTTAATCCTGGGGGTAGCGGATACCTTTGAACAGGTGGTCATGAAAGTTCCACCCAACAAAGCGCTAATGGCCATCCAGATAAGACGTTGCCTTCTATAGCTTTTGAGGGGGACATTCCAACCCACTAGGGTAAGAACGTCAAAAAAAAATAATAATCTGCAGGTGAACCCTTTCATCTTTTACCCACTAATTTAATTCTTGAAGATATGAGAGAAAAGGCAAATCTACAGTGCCCTGCACAACCAGCTTCCCGTCTAACAGGCTCCACCACCAGGGCACTGGGAATAGCGGTGACTGCGAGGCTCACTGTGTCCCAAAAAACAAGGAGGGAAACAAAACTCTCAGGACCTCGAGGTGCCAAGAACTGCGTCCCAGAGGGCATCACGTCTAAGATCACCGGTCGCGCTCCTTCTCCACCCGAAATCTTGGGTCGCCTAGTTAACAGTCTGGCCTTGGAGACAAGGTGGGCAGCTGAACCCGGGTAGCTAGGCCACTGCCAGCGTCAGACAGGGCCACCACCTTGGGGGCTGGGTCCGCTTAAGATGCTGGCAGCCCGGGCACTGTGGCACAGAGGGCAGGTCGCACGGAGCCTGGCTGCCGCCCAGGGGCAGGTGCAGGAGTGACCGCCGGCGTGCGGCGCCTGGGCCCCCGTGCGCGGGCGGGCGCGGCAGGGAGGGGCGCCGGGGCTCCGGAGCCGGACGCCAGGGCGTGGTGCAGGTGGCGGCGGGGGCAGAGTCGACACCCTACCTTGATTTTTGACCTGGCAACCGGGCGCTGCATCGCTGCCAGGTGTCCATCGGGGCCTTCGGCGTCGCGGAGCTCTGGAGTTTCAGGCTCCGGCGCGCGCGGAGACGAGCTGCTCTCGGTTCCTCCGGGCTCCCCGGCGCTGCTACTGCTGCTGCTGCTGCAACCACTGCTACTGCCGCCGTCGCTGCGGCAGTCCTCGGGGGGGTCGGGGAGCAGACAGCCCAGGCTCACTGCGGAGGGAGGGGGCCGCACCCCGACACTCAACCACACGCGGCGTCACGCCCGGGCGCCCACGGCAGTTTGACCTGCGGGCGGTGCCGCCGCCCCGCCCCGGACCTGGGCATCTCGCCAAGTGGGCGACGTCTCGAGGGTAGACGAGTCAGCCGGGCGATCGGCCCCTCGAACTAACTTAGGGTGCCGGGAGACCGGTCCTCAAGCCACCCCTGCGCCCACGAAGCACCAGGGCCATGCGCCGCGGTGAACCCCGCGCGCCAAGTTTCCTCTCGCGCCCGCGGAGGCGGGTGTGCCCTCGCCTTGCCTCGCTCCAGAGAGGTTAGCGGACCTTCACGTGCGGCTTAGAGGACATAAAGGGCAAAGAAACCCCCAGTACCTCCCACCCCCTTCCAGGGCCACCTCGGCCCGCAAGAAGCCAACGGTCCCGCCGCCAGGCAATTAGCCCTGTCTAGGGAGAAAGCACCGAGCGTCCCAGGTTTCCCAGCCTGGTCCTCGATTTCCCCTCCCGCAAGAACCCCCACGACCCCAGTCGAGAGGGAGAGGGGGTAGGAACGTCAGCCCTGGTCGCGAGCAGGAGGGCCGCGGTCACCCTGCCCCCACCCGGGAGCCCCGCACCCAGGCCGGGCCCCCAAGCTCCTCACCTGGGATGTAGGTGTCTGCCCTTTTGTCATCCGGGAGCTCATCCCAGCTGCGGACCGAGACTCCCGGGCTCTTCCTCTTCACCAGAAAGACTTTGGGCATGGTGGGATCCCCTCTCCCGACTGCGGCCCCCTCCTCCCCGCTGCTCCCCGCTAGTGGCGGTGGAGGCGCCTGGATCCACCGGTTCCCGGAGTCCCGAGCCCACCTTCCCGCCTTGCCTGCACTCTTCCTGCACCCCCCCGCCACGCTGCCCCGGTCTCTCCCCTCACTCCGGGTGACTCGCAGCCTCCGGGTTCGGCGACACCTATGCCTTAAATCGCGCGTGAGACCACGCCGGGGAAAAAGTTTCATAAGGTGGAATAGAAAAGGCACCAGGAAACTTGGGAGTGAGCATGCGCCCTGCAACATAACGGTGTCAACAAGCTCGCTACCTGTCCGACCGGTTCCGGCGGCCGGGGCTGCCTGATCCAGCCCTTCCTTAGGCATGAATGTTTGCAAAAGAATTTAACGTCTGATTCTTCCCCCCTCCTCTTTTTAAAAAAGGAAGAACATTTTTAAAATCAACCCTCTGTCTCATACCTCCATCATGTGCACTTTATAGGATAAACTCTTTAAAACAAGCCCCAGGTCCACTGCCTCGGGCACCCCTCCTACGAGTTGGGGTCTCCCACGAGTTGGCCCCCACCTCAAAAGTGGATTTGTTTCGGTCAAGCAAGCCAGAAATTGGCTCTGGACCTTGTGGGACTGTTTTCACGCTTTCTGGAATCTCGGTGGTCGGATATGGGAGGGTCCCCAGGACGCTTGTCAGGTAAAGGGAGGGTGTTGAGAGCTTAAGTTTCTTATCATCTGGAACACCCCTCAATAATAAATCTAAAAATCTTGTATCTTTGGAGCACGTCGCTTTCCTGACCTGTGCCACTCAGTCTAAGAAAATAAAGCTTGTATTACCAAAGCAGCTTCCACCTCGAAACGTTGCACCCCAGGTGTCCCTTCACCCAAGATAAACGCACAATGAAGACAAATGCCAAGTGCAAGTCACGAGAAAGCTTATTTAAAGCGAGTCTCTCTAGTCCTCAACCTGTCCCGTCATTGCCTACACTAACCACTGGATCCTCAAATTCGGAGGCAAGAAAGGACTCATCCAGGAAGCCAAGGATTGAAAATTGATACACCCTCTCTCCTCCACCGCCGTTGAAGACGGCGGGAAAGCTTTGAGTTTTTTGTGTTTAGGGATTTTTTGTTTTGTTTTGTTTTTTCCTGTTTACCTTCCTTCCTAAAAGGAAGTGTGGGGGAGGGGCGTGGATGTGTCTGGTAAAAGATTCTAAGTTTATATATAGAGGAGGCTTGCTCACTTTGGGGACCCCGATACCCCTATACCAGAACGTTGTTGCGCTGCGCCCAGGACAACCCGCACAGCCACCGCCATGGGCGCCCGGCTCCAGTGGGTGAGCAGACGAGTGCCAGCTGCTGGAGGCTGCCGGGCGCGTCTAGCCAGGGGTGCTCAGGTGTCTGCGGTTCATAGAACCGCCAGCCTCACCTGCTCATAACACGACCCGATGCGCTCCCGGCCCACATGGCCGGGGGAATCAATACAGAGGTTGTCCCGATCTTCTTCCGCCTTTGGAATGGCCTTTAGGGATACAGAAGCCTGGTAACGGATTTCTGGACTTGCCTGCCGTATTCTCACGGAGCACAGAGAGGGGGCGCAACTCGGGCGAGGCTGTGCAGGGAGATTAGGCGTTCGCATCATGATTACCGATCTGTTTGTCTTCAAGGATTGACCCCATCTGGGATCAACTCTGGATTCAGGTTTCCTCCGAGAAAACTCGTATAAGAATGAAAAGGACTTTGATCCTGGTGAACTAGAGGAGGGAGACATGTCTAGAGCGGCACAAGAAAATGAGGCTTGTTGGCTACGGAGTTGATGGCGCAGCTTCTGGGCAACTCTGCAGATGTATTTTTATCTGCCAACAAACTGGAGACTTGCTAGAAAGAAGGAGCGTGGTGAATGAAAAAGTAAAAATAAAACCACGAAGCCACAGAATTATCCTCCATCTTTAAAGATTTTCAAAACTTCATTCAAAATTCCTTATTTTTTATTCAAGAACCAGCCAAATCTATTGATAAAGCTAGCCGTTCTGCCTTCCTTTCTCCTTCCCTCCCTTCTTCCGGAGTTCAGATCACTGAACACCTGGGTCATTTTTATTATTTAAAAAGAACATATAAACTTGTGGTTTATATGTTTAGAAACCTTAAAAGGCTTTACAAACTTGATTTTATTCTATGATTTAAGGGGTATACATCAATGATATATATTTGCTAGATGTTTCTTGTTTCTTTTTATTGAGAATAATTATTTTTCATATATTCTGTTCACGGTTCCCCTTCCCCAACTTGCCAGTTCCTCTCTAAGAAGTATTTTAGGGGAAAAGAATCCTAATATGTGTTTTTATTCTCAATCTTGATATATGTTTATCAATATCATTAACGTACAAGGGACCAGCCTCTGCATTTAATGCAGCCTCAAAAGCAGTATACAAACAGATCTTATTAAAAACCAAAACTTTTGGCTTGAAAAAGCAAGAGATGAGAAACAGGATATAACCCACACCCCATGAAATACTGGGGATGAGCATCTTGTATGGGATCCTTCGAATGGATATCCAGCTCAGCTACCCACTACCTCCAACAGCAGTGTCGTCTGTGGTTAGACACATCTCTTCAACTTGTGTTTCTATCTCATCTCTCATTCTGTCCTGGAGGTGACACATTTTTCTTGAGTCCCCTCCCCTGCCTCCTCTTCCCATAGTTCAAGTTCAGGTCAGCAGATTTACATAGTCTTAGTTAAGGCTTCTTTTCTCCAGAAACTGCTGTCAGGTTGGAAAGAGACAGGTACAGACCTGCTCCGTGGTACTCAGAACACACGGCCATAGGAAACAGGTTGCTGCTGGAGGGATAGCTCAATTTTTAACGGACAAGTCAGAAGTATTCTTTCTCTCTTGTCTGTCTGTCTGTCTATCTATCTCCCCCTCTCTGTCTCAGTGTGTGTATAATAAACAAGTTCACCTGCACAAACAACACCAGAAAACACAGTCTAATGCTGGTCTCAAGCCCCCATTCATTATTTTGTCAATTCCCCTACAGGTGCTATAAAATAGAAAAGAAATCAAGCTGGCTGGGCATGTCTGTCCAGCTTTTAACAACTTTAATCCCAACCCTTGAAAGAAAGAGGCAGACAGATCTCTGAGTTCAAGGCCAGCCTGGTCTACACAGTGAGTTCCAGGTCAGCCAAGGAACACCTTTTAATGGGATGGGGAAAGTGTGGGAGTCAAGGTACAAGGATTTTAATGGAAAAGGACACTACTACCATTTATTATAGTCAGTTTGGATATCTATGTGAGCAACCCAGTAGAATCTATGAGTATATTATTAAATTAATAGAATTTAGAAAGGTAGGTCATTGTATAGAAGATATGAGTGTGTCATGACTACATTTCTTTTTAAAAATAACTATTTATTTTTAGCTTATGTATATTACCACTCTCTGTGTGAGGGTGTCATATCCCCTGCAATTGGAGTTACAGACAGTCATGAGCTGCCATGTGGGTTCTGGGAACTGAACCCAGGTCCTGTAGAAGAGCAGCCAGTGCTCTTTACTACTGAGCCATCTCTCCAGCCCCATGACTACACTGCTAAATGCTAGCAGCAGTCAGGAAAATGAGTCAATGAAGAGGAATGGTTACAGTAGTGTCAACAACATGAAGATCCTGGAAATAAGACCTTCCAAATGTGCAGGTTTCTTTTGGAGAAACTGAAAGTCATTAAAGAAGATACTGATCAGTGGAAAGACCACGTGACAGACCAGGAGACTCCAGTCTAGGAAGAAAGCACAAGTCCATCTGGAGAGTCCTTAAATTTCCATTTACTTACTTATTTTGGAGTATTGGAATGCATCCCCAGTGCTCACCTATGCCATGCAATTGTCCTGACACTGAGCTGCAGCCCAGCCCTCATATATAGATTTAATACAATCCTTTAGAGTACTTGGAACAAAAGGTCTTTCCTGGTTTGTGACAAATGGCTTCCAAAGATCTATGGGAGGCAGGAGGGGTGGTGGTGCACACCTGTACTCCCACCACTCAGGAAGCAGTGGTAAGAGGACAGTTCCAAGGTTTATGGTAGCCTGGGCAAACAGTAAATTTCAGACCTACCAGGGTAGCATAGAGACTTTGACAATTGTGTGGTGTGTGGTGTGTGTGTGTGTGTAAGAAGAGTCAGTGTTCCTGAAAAACTAGTGTATAGACCCAATGTAGGCAGAGTTTTTTATCTGGACTGCTGGCTTCCAAAATAACCACACAGAGACTATTTTTTATTAATTATGCATGTTCTAATGTTCAGTCAATAGCTTAGGCTTGTTTTGTTTTTTGTTTGTTTGTTTGGTTTTTTTAGACAGGATTTCTCTTGTGTAGCTTTGGAGCCTGTCCTGGAACTTGCTCTGTAGACCAGGCTGGCCTCAAACTCACAGAGATCTGCCTGCCTCTGCCTCCCAAGTGCTGGGATTAAAGGTGTGTGTCACCAACGCCCAGCCAACCTAGGCTTGTTTTTAGCTAGCCTTATAACTTCTATTAACCCATTTATGTTAATCTATGTGCTGCCCTGAGGCTCATTTGCCTCATCTATGTGCTTCTCATGCTGCTTCTTCTCATCTAGGTGGTAACTACCCAGACTCTGCACTTCTTCTCCCCAGCACTCTCTCTGCCCTCAAAATCCTGCCTAGCTATTGGCCATTTAAGCGTTTTTATTAAGCCAATCACAGTGACATATATTCACACAGTATAAAGGAATATTCCATAACCCAATGGATCAGATGCCAATAGAAATGTAAAAGGAGTGGCCTGAATGCTCCTAAGCTCTCATCCGGGATTCTTATAAAATGTGCAAAGCTCCAATAGGAACCAGCATGGCCTTTCCCACTTGAGCCAAGAGTCCCAAGGGAAGCTTGGCTGTTGTCTACTTAGTCTGTAAACACAGTGCAAGTTCTCTGCAGAGGTCTCCGTATCTCCTCATCTGAGGCACACTGTCTCGGAAAGGCAGGACAGTGTTCTTACCTGTACCAGGGCCTTCCCTGTAGCCTTTCTCAGTGCTAAACTGCTTTTTCCAGCTCTAAACCTATATGGTTCTAGACAGGCTGGCTCCACCCCACCTGTGGGAGGTGGACATGTTACCCAGCTAATTAGAGCCTCTGTCACCTTGGCCATAGTGACTGCCTCAGTGTCAAACACGAGACCCAAACAGAACCAGCTCTGAAGATGGAAGGATGAGAGCTGTGTCCTCCAGGATGCGGAGAGTGAGCAAGCCTGGGGTAGGCAGCCCCCTGAAAAGGATGCCGGGAAGGAAGGGAAGGCTGGAAGCGAGGTCTTTTCCTCTCCGAGCTATGAAAGCCCTGTGAGCTTTAGAAGACAGTGGCTAAGGTCCTAGGTTCTCACTGTCCCTGCAGTCACAGCTCTGAGCGGCCTCTGGTGCATACAGAGAGCTACCATTGCCAGTGACATCAGAAGGGGTCAGCTGACAATGATGTTTACTCTAAAGGAGGGTAACCCTTCAAGTAAGAGGGTCTGAGATCTCAAAGTTCTTTCCTCCTCTTCCTTGCTTTCCCCCACTATTACAGACTAAGATACACATACTGTCTCCCATGAAGGGGGTATCCTTGCCTCCATTCATGAGAATCATGAAAGAAACTGTGAGTGTGACCTTCCCTAGAACAAAGGTCTCTACAGGTAAATTAAGGATTTAAGATTAGATTACCCTCAATTATCTGGGAGGACACTAAGTATCATTATAAACGTCATTATGAGAAAGAGGGGCAGACTAAATAGATAAAAAGGATGACTTGTGATCATGGAAGCAGAACTTGGAGAAATGGCACCACCAGTCAGGAAATGTTAGAGGCAGAAGTATAGTGCCCGTTGATACCCTGGTTTCAATTCAAGGGTACAGATGGAGGACTTTTGTCCTCAGAACTCTGTAGGAGTGCATTTCTGGGCTTATTTATTTACATTTGTAAATTTTTATCTGTAATTTGTAAAATTTGTAAATGTTTATATGTCTTTGTGTGATGGGGTTGGGGGTGAGAGTGTGCCTCTATGCCCTTGCAGAGGCCAGAGGAGGCCTTCAGTGTCCTCTCCTCTTTCTTTTTGCTCTTCCTCTGAGGGTCTCTCACTGAACCTAGAGCTTGTAAATCTCAGAGATCCTTCTGTTCCTTCAGTGTTGGGGTCACAGGTGTTCAT
Source organism: Dicrostonyx torquatus (assembly GCA_028555095.1). Lineage (NCBI taxonomy): Eukaryota > Metazoa > Chordata > Mammalia > Rodentia > Cricetidae > Dicrostonyx > Dicrostonyx torquatus. The sequence goes on from JAQHUG010000009.1 coordinate 11,796,616, forward strand.
AGGACCATTCCCAGTTTTTTATGTGGGTGCTGGGATCCGAACTTCAGTTCTCTAACTTCTGAGCTATCTCTCTGCCCCAAGTTTCTGCTGCTTTAAGCCACCAAGGTTGTGGCAGTTACAGCACCACTCTACTTCAAGAGAATAATGGGCACTGAAGAAATTCGTTACGGGATTTGCCTTCACTGTGACAAGACTAGTCATTTGGGCAAGAAACTGATCTTGCCTGGACTGCTTTATGCTATGCTGTAAGAAATGGACATGCAGGACCCACAGAAAAATGACTGCTGAACTTTTCAAAAGACCAGTCCTTCAGGGTTCCTGCTTCACAGAAGAAACTGCCAGACATTCTGCAGGACACAGAAGAAAGCAACTGATAAACTCTGCCAATATAGGTGAAACAGTCTTTCAAATTTCTTGCTTCATGGAAAAGTCTGCCAGATACTATGGTCCTGAAGGCTGAAGATGGATGCACCAATGTTACAGAAGAATTTGGGGTGACTGTCCAGGCAACGTTATGTTCCTGTCAATTCTAGAGTTTTGGAAGTTGCTTACAATGCACTTTCTGTTTACTTAGGTAAAATTATATCCTTCTGGGGTCTTTTAAGAGTTAAAAACAGATAGTTATAGTTTTCCTTAGTTATGATAAAAGACAAATCAGATATAAAACTTTAAACTCACAAAGATAGATGATATTTTCCTTGATTCACCAAATGTAAATGGACTAACTATTGTAACTATAATTCTTGCTTGATAACTGTTTTATATTTGTAATTTTATTATGTTAAAGTTAAAACCATCCTTTTTATTTAGATAGAAAAGGGGAGATGATATGGGGGTTAATAAAGAAACTGCCTTGGGATCATGCAGCCACCAAAAAAGAAGGACCAGGAACCTTTCTGGTAAGCCACAGCCTCGTGGCAATACACAGATTAATAGAAATTCGAAATGTAAGAACTATCTAGAAATATGCCCGAGTCATTGGCCGAACATTGTTGTAATTAATATAGTTTCTGTGTGCTTATTCGGATATGGACATCCAGGAAACGAATGAGCAGTCTCTGCTTACACTCCTGCAGGCCAGAAGAGGGCGTCAGGTTCCCACTAGTCATGCCATGTGATATTGTTTCATCCAATGAGTCATACACAAAATTCAGCTCAGGTACAACGTGTGGATGTTCAGCAGCCACCTTTTAACAATGAGGATGTCATCTTGATATTGAAAACCCAAAAGCCAGAGATGTCAAAGCAGATAGCCTGAGCCTTTGAGGGCTTGAGCAGCTGAAACAAGGCTGCAACTGTCAAGTTCATTTAGGGAGCGGAAGAAAGTGCTTTCTGTTGTGTAAGCCAGTTCTGCTTTTGCAGCAATGAGAACCCAGCACACGCAACACGTTAATCTTGATGAAGCCTGATTTAGACGATACTGGAGAGAGAATTTTCTTCTCCCCAGCAAACCCCTAATATTCATTAGTCATCTTATACATGTAACTTATTTTATACAGACATCAAGAAAGTTCATTATTTCAGTCTTTTCCTTAATGATACAGGGTTTTGTGTTGCTTCATTTGGGTAATGTGTCAAAATGGAATTCTTCTGGGCATGGAAACTCATAGCTCTAATTTTAGCAAGAGTTTAAGGCCAGCCTGGAGTGCAAATAGTGAGACCTTGTCTCAAAAAATCTTACAATTAGGAACTAGAGAGATGGCTCGGCAGTTAAAAGCAGTAGCTACTCTTCTGGGGGACCTGGGTTCAATTCCCAGCACCCATGAGAGAGCTCACAACCATCTATAACTTCAATTCCAGGGGATCTGACACCCTCTTCTGGGCTCTGAGGGTATCAGGCACAAACATGGTGCATAGACACACATGCAAACAAAACATCCATATACATGAAAAATAATAAAATTAAATTTAAAAAATTAAATCCTATGACTAGGAAGGCAACACGGTGGTCAGGTGCTGACCTAGCAGACCTAGAACTACAGGTACAGGCCTTAACTCCCGAGTTACCAAATCTCCTTCAGACTATTTATTTTTTTATTTTAGACAAGATCTCACTGTAGCCTGGGCTAGCTAGCCTCAGACTTACTGAGATCTGCCTGTCTCTGCCGCCTGAGTGCTGGGATTAAAATCGTGTGCCATCACACCTGCCAGCTTCAAAAATTTATCATTAGCACGTGTGTATGATGTGTTTGTATGTTTGTGTTTGTTTGTTTGGTGTGTGCATGTGTTCATGGGTGGGCAAGTACCGGCCTGCATGTGGAAGTTACATAGAGGATGGTTTCTTCCAGTTGGTTTCTCCTTCCACTTCGGGATGCAGGGATTGAGCTCGGGCCACCAGGTGTTTTACCTGTTGAGCCACAGCGCTTGTGCTGAGTCCCCATCAACACTGCTGAGTCGCTCGCTGCTGTACTCAGATCAATGCAGTGCCTGAAGCTCCTGCATGATGGGCAGGCCGGCTACCTCAGCCTCCGCACAGGCGCAGTCACACATCTTCCGGGATTACTCTCCACCCAGCAGTTGCCCATCTTCGTGGATCAGTGTCCACACAGCGTAGCGACCCGTCCTCCTGGGTCAGTCCATGCACAGAGCAGTGGCCCATCTTTAAAATTCCCGACCTAAGGACTGGAGAGGTGGCTTACCAGTTATGAGTGCTCAGTGTTGTTGCAAAAGACCTGGGTTTGGTTCCTGGCACCCACATGGTGACTTGAAACTCCCTGGGACTCCGGTCCAGATCCTGCGTCCTCTTCTGACCTCCCGGGCTCCTCTCCACACTCCATACATATACACTCCATGAATGTATACTCGTGCAGGTTTATATACATACATATTAAATAAACAAACAGGAAAAAAAAAGTCCAACCCAGAAGAAGATAGGAAGCCATCTTCAAAAGACAACACCACACTACAGGATCAGTAAGTAGTATAAAATTTCCTGGGTCCCAAGTCTTCTCTGACACCTGCCGGGATAATAAGAGGGCAGGAAGCACAGCTGGGAAGCCAGGCAAGGCAAGCTCTGGGAGATTCTTACAGATGAAAAAGGACTCCAGCTGGGGTGTGACGGCTCACTCAATCTCTTGGTGAGTGACTTTTTTTTTTATTTTTTATTTTTTTTGGTGAGTGACTTTTTCTGGGGATACATGAATACACATCTATTTACCCTAAGCAGGACACCAATGGCAAACCCAAGAAATGATTCCACACAAGTTTAGTCTAGTGGATCAGGGAGTTAGTGGAGTTACTTACAGGAGTAGGGGGTCTCAGAGGCAGCTTTGTCACTGAGAAGACCAGCCCAGACGGCTGTTGTGGTACTGAGCGCCTCTTGGAGCCCTCCAATGTCTTTGCTACTGTGGTGATTTGAATGAAAATGGCCCCCATGGGCTCATATGGAATGCTTGGTCCTCAGCCGATCAATTGTTTGAGGAGGATTAGAAGAATTAGGAGGTGTGGCCTTGAAGGAGGTATGTCACTGGGGGGTGGGCTTGAGATTTCAGAAGTCCACACCAGACTGACACTCTCTCTCTCTCTCTCTCTCTCTCTCTCTCTCTCTCTCTCTCTCTCTCTCTCTCTCTCTCTCTCTCCCTGCAGATCAAAATGTGTGGCTCTCAACCACTGCTCCAGCTCCATGCCTGTCTGCTTCCCGCCGTGATGATCGTGGACCAAACCTCTGAAACGGTAAGCAAGTCTCCAGTCAAATGCTTTGTTTTATAACTTGCCTTGGTCATGGGATGTTGTGATATTTTGTTTGTGTTCTGACAAAGCTTGCCTGGAGATCAGAGGGTGGAGCTAGCCACTAGTTAGCCATAGAGGTCTGGAGGTCTGTATAGACAGACGGGAAGTGATAAGGCAAGGCAGAGACAGAATCTCAGCCCTGCTTCTTTGATCTTTCAGCTTTCACCCCCTAATATCTGATTCTGGGTTTTTATTGTTAAGACGAATTAGGCTTGTGCTTCAGTGGTATGTCTTCACAGCAATAGGACAATAACTAAGACGACTACCATGGAAAAGCTGAGGTGAAACTAAAAGGGTGGCTATGTCTGTCCCTTCTGCTCAGTTCTTCATGTCAGAGATGGGCACAAACCAATGAAGTACGTCACTCTCAAGACTGACAGCCCTGCCTCTTGTACCTCCAGCCACTTAGACCGCAGCCACAGCCAAGGTCACCCGTAACAACTTTGGCATCATGGAGGAACATATGGCCACAATTCATGTCATCATTGCCACCCAGAAGATCATAAACAGCCCCTCTGAGAGAGATGGTGAGATGGCCATGAGGCTCCCCATGCTAGCATACCTGGGTGTTCTAGAGCTAATGAAGCAATCACAGAATCGGATGGGAAACCTGCTAACATAGCCTTCCATGCTCCTACTCTTACTGTGCCTGTTATGGATCTGACCTGCTACATGGAGAAAGCTACGATGACATCAAGACATGATAACTGCCAGGTGTGATGGCATATGCCTTTAATCCCAGGTACGGGAGAGGCAAAGACAGGCAGATCTTTGTGAGTTCTAGGTTAGCCAAGGATATAAAGTGAGACCCTGACAAAAACAAAAAAGTGACCCAGGCATCTGAGGGTCCCCTGAAATACATCCTGAGCTGTATTCCAAGAGCTGTGTTGTCTCCTGCAACTCTAACAGACACAACCATTCTTCTTTTGATGCTGGGGCCAGGATCGCCCTCAAGGGCCACTTTGTCAAGCTCATCTCTTAGAGTGACAATGAGTTTGGCTAAAGCTACTGAATGGGAGACCTTGTAGTCCATATGGCCACCATGAGGAAGGAGCCCTGCCAGGACCACCACGCCAGCAAGAACACTAGAGGAAAGGGGGGCCCCTTGACTGATGGGGAGTTCCTGGTCCAACTCAATCCCGAACACTGAGCATTTCTCCTCACAGTCCCCATTCCAGAGCCCCAGAAGAAGGGGAGGGGCTTAGGATACCATCAATAAAGCTCACTGCACTACCACACCCCCAAACTCATACTTGGTCCTATGGACAGTAGAAAACTACTTAAGAGGCTTTGAGCTGGAGGGTGAATGATCAGACCTCAAAGGCCATCCCTTTGACACACTTCTTCCAACAAGGCCACACTTTCTAATTCCTCTAAACCTATCAAAGAGTTCCACTCCTTGGTAACTAAGCATTCAAATCTATGAGCCTACGGGACCCATTCTTATTCAAACCACCACTGCATCTTTTCAGTTGGTTTGTGATATTCCACTGGAAGAGATTTTTCAAGATTTTCAATAAGGGTCACATTTCTTTTTTACTTTAAAAATAATTTTTAAAAAACCGTTCCTGTTGGGCTGGAGAGATGGCTCAGTGGTTGAAGCATTAACTGCTCTTCCAGAGGTCCTGAGTTCAGTTCCCAGCAACCATATGGTGGCTCACAACCACCTGTAATAAGATCTGGTGCCAACTTCTGTCTGCAGGGACATATGCAGGCAGAACATTGTATACACAATAAATAAATAAATTTTAAAAAACCATTCCTGTTATTTTTGTCTCTCTATTAATTTTCTCTCCTTGAGTCTAATCCACATTTAAAAGTATCCATTGGTTTTCCCTTTCATTTGGCTCTTGGTTTTCCAAGATTAGTTGTAGGTGTCTGTGTGCTTGTGCCACATCACGTGTGTAGAGGTCAGAGGACAACCTGTGGGAGTCGGTTCTTCTACCATGGGTTTAGGATAGAGCTCAGGTCCTCAGTTTGGACATCAAGTGCCTTTACTCATTGACCTACCTTAATTCTTTTTCATAGATTTCAACCATTTCTTCAAATTCTCTGCCATTTGTTCTCTCTTTTTTTTTCTCTTAAGTGGCAAGGCCTTTTCTTCAGGAGCAGAAAGAGTTCAGGTCAGCTACTGCAGGAGAATACAGTGATCACATTTGTTTTCTTGATTAACAGGGTTTCTCTGTGTAACAGTCCTACCTTTCTTGGAACTCACTCTGTAGACCAGGCTGGCCTCAAACTCACAGAGATCTACCTGCCTCTGCCTCCTGAGTACTGGGATTAAAGGCAAGCACCACTACCTCCCGGTTTAGACCCAAACTCCTAATCCTGTGCGTACCTACTAAGTTGAGGTTCTATCTGTCCCTCTTGACTGGTGACTACCACATCTTCATTATTCACAGTTGTTTTTTGCTCAGTGCTAAGTACGTGCTTAGCATGCAGGAGCCTGGCTTCAATCCCCAGGTCCCTCAAACAAAGATCAAAACACTAATTTCTAGATTATTCATGTGGTATTCATTCCCTATTTTTCTGGCTACTGTCTCCTTTTTTTCTTCTGAGTGCATACTAAGATTTTGTTTGGTTCTGGACGGGGCTCGTGTGTCTCATGGTGGCACTGAATTCACTATGTGACCTTGAATTTTTTTTTTCTTTTCTGAGGCAGGGTCTCCCAGAATCCAGTATGTAGATCGTGTTGGCCTCAAACTTACAGAAATCCACCTGTCTCTTCTTCCCAAGCAATGGGATTAATGGTGTACACCACCACACCCGGAAGACCTTGAATTTCTGAACCTCCTGCCTTTATCTCCCCAGTATTGGAATTATAAATATGCAGAACCACACCCAGTTTTCTGCGGCCCTGAGGATTGAACCCAGGCCTTCCTGTGTGCTTAGGCTATCATTCCATCAGCTGAGCTACGTCTCCAGCCCCATAGGTATCCTGCATGAAGGATTTAGAGGCTTCGGGTTGAAAGACCCCCGAGTGGGGCAGTCTTCCAGTCAGGAGAGACCCTCCCAAGGAACAGCGAGATCACTTGAACAGATACAATCAGCAAGAGGCTTTATTGATTCGGACAGGTACCCGGGCGTTAGTCTCTCAGGAGGACTAGCGCGCCCGGCTTAGGGCAGGGGGTCCTTATATAGCGAAAAGCTATTCACAGAAGCGAGGCGCGGGGTTTCAAGGTTATGATTGGACAATTCAAATGACAAGGTTATAATTGGATAATTCATATGAGGCTAGGGGTTAGGGTTCATTCTCGGTACACCCTGGGGCTTTTCCAGGAAGTTATATGGGCTAGGGGTTAGGGTTCATTCTTGGTACACCCTGGGGCTTTTCCAGGAACTCAGATAACTTACTGGTGTCTCCAGATATCTAAGTTTCTGGAGGTTCGACTGCCCAGGTGGCTAACCATAGATATCCTGCCTGGCCTCACGCCCTTGTTCTATTCTTAAATGTCAAGCCGTGCAAAATGGCGTTACTGCTGCTTTAGCTCACCTTTTAGGAGTGGGGGGGGGTCTTTCAGGGTGATGGGTGTATTTCTTCCAGTGTCTCTAGTGACCTGTTCCAAAAGTACGCCCCTCCAATGCTTTTAAGATTTTTTTTCTTTTCAATCCTCGAGACAGGGACTGTCCTAGAATTTGCTTTGTAGATCAGGCTGGCCTTGAACTCACAGAGATCTGCCTGCCTCTACCTTCCAAGTGCTGGAATTAAAGCCACCACCATTCCCGGCTTTGCTTTTTTTTTTTTTATTGAAGATTTTTGTATTTATTTCATGTGTATGTGTGAGTAAATGTCAGTGCCTTTGGTTGCCAGCGAAGACCAGAGAAAGGAACTAGAGTTACAGGTAGTTGTGAGATGCTCAAAGCTGGTGCTAGAAACTGAACTTGGGCCCTCTTCAAGAGCAGCAAGTGCCCGGAAGCCATCTTTCCAGCCCGATGCCAATACTTTCGATTGTAACTGTTGTGTGCTCTTCAAGCCCTGCCCTCTGGCAGATCTTACACTCACCCCCCTTTTTATGTTGATATTCTGGGGTTTTGTTGTTTGTTTCAAGATTGGGTGTCCCTATGTAGAGGTCTCTCCTTCAGGCTGGTCTTAAAATTGTGGCAGTTCTCTGATCTCAGCCTCCCAGCTGCTGGAATCACAAGTGTGAGTCCTCGGGTTTTCTGCAGCTCTGGCTGATGACCTGACAACCCTGGCGGTCAGAAGTCTAACAGTGCTCTGTGGTTTTATGTGGATACTCTAGGACAGAATCTAGATCCTTTTTTGTTCTGAAATCCTCAGCTTTGCTTGGCTTGCCTTCAAAGTCACAATAATAAGTCCATCTTCCTGGCCTAAGTATCAGTCTAGCCTTTTCTGTCCTCTCTTCCACTTCAAGGACTCACCAGGACCCCTCTCTATTTTATATGCAGTCGCCTAGCTCTATGCCAAGAGTACGCTCTGTGAAATTTCACGTTGGTCAGCTAAGTCAGAGCAGGCAACCACCCAGGGCCAACCTGGAATGTAGACCACTAAGCACATGTCCTGGTCCTTTAGGCATGGTCTGTAGGCCGTTATTATGCTTATAGTTAATTCAAAGGCAAGTAGTTTAAGTTTAGATTTGAGAATTTGTCTTTATGCTGGTTAAATGAACGTAGATTTATGAACTTTTAATTTTAGGGCTTCCTGACCTTGATTGCTCATGGATCACTGTTCATTGTGATTATGTCTTAACTGATCAATTTACCTTTGTTTTCTTTTTTTTTTGAGCCTGTCCTGGAACTAGCTCTTGTAGACCAGGCTGGTCTCGAACTCACAAAGATCCGCCTGCCTCTGCCTCCCGAGTGCTGGGATTAAAGGCGTGCGCCACCACCGCCCGGCTTACCTTCGTTTTCAATGCCTTTTTTTTTTTTTTCCAAGACAGGGTTTTTCTGGAGTTTTTGGTGCCTGCCCTGGAACTAGCTCTTGTAGACCAGGCTGGCCTTGAACTCATGGAGATCCCGAGTACTGGAATTAAAGGCAAGCGTCACCACCGCCTGGCTCAAATGCCTTTATTTCATG
>JAQHUG010000009.1:11826910-11851189 GCA_028555095.1 Dicrostonyx torquatus
TCTGCCTATATTGGCAGTTTGTCAGTCACTTTCTTCTGTGTCATGCAGAATGTCTTACAGACTCTTTCATGAAGCAGGAACCTGAAGGACCATCTCAACTTTTGGTAAATTCAGCAGTCATTTCTCTATAGGTCCTGCATATTCAGTTCACACAGCATACCATCAAACAGTCCAGAGCAGTTGCTTTCTCGAATGGCTAACCAATGCCATAAGGAGCCTCTTCAGTGCCCATCATCCTCTTGAAGTAGATTGATGCTGCCAGGAGCAGATGTGTTTTGCTGTCACAAAAAGTCCCAACTTAAAACGTTTTAAATGCCATATTCTGTAGTCTTTGAAAGGTTTGAAGAATGCCTAATCATCTGAAACATGTCTCTGTACATCTAGAAAATCTAAGTAACATGACTACAAACTTGACTATTATAGATGGTTATTTTTTAATCTATATTTCTTAATTACACATTACATTTTAAAGTGAGCTGCACACACAATACCTTAATCTAAAGCAGAAATATACATATAATAAAATAGACCTTAAATTTGTATCAACAAACCAAGATCCATACCAATGCAAATCTCTATAGCATATTCCCTTAAAAATGTAAAGAAGTATATACAATCATTTATGGTATTTGGGTGTAGTTCTCTCCAAACTGCTTCCTGAGTTTTGTTGAATGAAGTGAGTGAAGTTGGGTGTTTACAGCAACCTTTCAGGGGGTCTTCATCCATCAAACCACATTAGTCTGGAAGGAATCCACAGGTTCTCATCCTCTATGGAAACAAAAGCAGAACCTCTTTTTCAAAGCAATAAATCCTTAGACCCAAATTTTGAAGACATGATACCTTTAAAATATCTATTCTGGTTTAGCTTAGCAGCCAATATAATGAAATACCTCCCTGTACTTAGCTCCTTCACAGTCAAAAAATTCAAAGAAAACACAATAGTATACATAATCCAGACTCTCTGTGTATATTCCATCTTTACACGACTTATTTTTCTTCATTCCTTTTAATCTATTACTGTTTGTACTCTTTCTCCTTAAAGACTTTACCTTTAAAAAAAACATTTACTTCTTTTTATAACTGTCTATATTCTTTTTCTTCTCTCTCCCAAGCCTACATACATTTATCCAACACTGTGACCCATTTAGAGGTAGTTTTTTTTTTTTTATCTGAATCTGTCTTTATTGTGTATCTGTAATTATTTTCTGTTCAGGAGCTCTTCTTAAAATGGTAAGTGTTTCTTAAAAACCTAAGCTGTGGCATTGCTAGAGCAAATATTGCATTTCCTGCTTGCTCTACCCTGACCGACATGGCAGAAGTCTGTTCACTGCCTCTGAGACTGCCAGGTGGGAGCCGTCCTCACCACCTCAACTCTTATAACCAGTTGGCCCATGCTGCTACTAAGTAACTTGCAGCATGATGCTCACAAACCCCATTTAAATGTTCGGCCTCCTGAAAGAGCCAGAGTTTGTGCTGGCAGCACAACCGGGAAAGCTGCTGTTTCAAAACTGCATGGCCTTTTTTCTGCTACCACTGAATCAGGAAAATGTCTCTTAAAGGAGCCGTGGCATTAAGTCATGCTTAAGTCTGGTATTGTTTTGTTTTGTTTGCCTAGAATTCCTTCCCAAACTCTCTCAGGTTTTAAGTGGATTTTAGTTGGCCATGTTGGTGCCAATTTTTTTGGAGACTGTTAGTTTGTTCCTAATTTTGTTGGAGACTGTTAGTTTGTTCCTGACTGCTTAGCCCTGTAATAATCATACAGGAACCATATTATTTGCAATACTATTTGTACAATAGCTTAAGCATATTTCTGGCTAACTCATATCTTAATCTAACCCATCTTCATTAATCTGTATATCACCATGAGGCTGTGGCTTACTGGGTAAAACTTAAGCATCTGTTTCTTTCTTTCTTTTTATTTATTTATTATGTATATAATGTATATTATGTAATAATGTTCTGTCTGCATGTATTCCTGCCAGAAGAGGGCACCAGATCTCATAGATGGTTGTGAGCCACCATGTGGTTGCTGGGAATTGAACTCAGGACCTCTGGAAGAGCAGCCAGTGCTCTTAACCTCTGAGCCATCTCTCAGCTCCTCAGCATGTTTCTTGCGGGGCTACATGGCTTTTCCTGACTCCTCCTTCTTTCTCCCAGCATTCAGTTTAGTTTTCCCTGCCTAGCTCTGCTCTACCCTATCACAGTTCCAAAACAGCTTTTTTTTAATTAACCAATTATATTCACAGCATATAGAGGGGAATCACACACCACATATGGGTGCTGGGAATTGCATGTGGGTCCTCTGGAAGAGCAGACATTGTTCTTTTTTCTAAAATTTAATTTAATTTTATTACTTTGCATGTGAGTTTTTTGTGTGCATGCATGGATAAACACACACATGAATGCAGTACCCTGGAGGCAAGATGTTAAATCCCCTGGAACTGGAATTATGTATGGTTGTCAGCCACCATGGGTGGGTTGGGAATTGAGTTTGGGTCTTCTACATCAAGAATAAGTACATACACCATAACTTAACCACTGAGCCATCTCTCCTCCCCACAGGCATTGTTCTTAAGCAGTGGTCCATCTATCCATCCCTTACCTATTTTTTATTTGTTTACACTTATTTATTCACTTATTTTGGGACAGGGTCAGTAGTCCTGGCTGTCCTAGAGCTTACTTGTTGAGCAGGCTTGCTTCACATTCAGATTCTCCTTCCTCTGCCTCTTGAGTGCTGGCATTAAAGGCACGTACACTATGCCTGCCTTGCTTTACCTTATCTTTTAAGGACATATGCCTGCAGCTCTGCTGGCTGTGTGAATTGTGTAACATTTGCTGGATTATGGGTCCAGGTGTACTTAGAGTTCCAGCTGCTCCATGTGTTTGTCAGCACAGAGTATTGTATGTCAACTGAAGTCAATGTTTGTTTAAGCAATGGTACGTAACTTCTAATATATTCAAATTATGTTTAAAGGATCTAAGCTCTCGTTTTATTAACACTGGCAAAATTAACATTGTTTTCTAATGCTGTGAGTGAATTTTGAATCTGAAATAACTTTGTCAAATCATGTACAGAAGGCATCTGACTTAGGATGTTTCCACTTACCATTTTTGGACTTTGTGATACAGCGACATCTGCTCAGTAAGGAAGCAACTGCCTTGGAGCCTAGCATTGAGCTAAACATCCAGTTCCAATTTTGACTTTTAATGTTTCCTTGCATGTTGTAGGTAAGGTGGGGGTTGTGTTCCCAGCACCTGAGTGGAGTGCAGCCGTTTGTTCCCGGCTGCTTGCTTATACCCAAAATAACCACAAGAAAACTGTATTCATTTAAATTCTGCCTGGCCCATTATCATTAGCCTTTTCTTGGCTAACTCTCACATCTAAAACTAACCCATTATAAAAGTTTGTATGTCACCACAAGGTGGTGACTTACCAGGAATCATTCAGCATGTCTGACCCTGCGGCTTCATGGCGGCTCTCTCACTTCCTTCTCTCCCAGAACTTCCTTTCTGTCTACTCCGCCCACCTAAGGGCTGACCTATCTTACAGGCCAGGCAGAATCTTTATTTAACCAATGAAAGCAACAGAAATAAAGAGGAACCCTCCTACACTTGCAATCCTTTCTCATGATGCTAGTCAGTGCAGCTGCCAGAGACCCTCATAACCATGAGGGGCCACTGACACATTACAGTGTGCTGTGCTGCTGGGCCAGGATGTTTGGTAGGTGAGATACTACCCCACATGTGGATACCCAGGTTTTTCTCAACACCATTTGTTGAAAAGGCTATCTTTCTTATCCTTAAACTGTGATTTTGTCCTTGGGAGTCAGTTCTTAGAATTTGTAAGCCCTCTCACTCCAAAATAGAGAACCTTGATGGTGTTTGGATAGTCTCTTCTGCCTTCTTTCTTGTTGATACAGTTGTGTTAGAAGAAAGCTCACTGTTGCCTATAGCTTCCCCTCTTCTGAGAGATGTGGTCCCTGGGATAAGCCTGTTATGGGGAGCCCACCAGAGAAGACCACTGAGACAGTTTATAGTCAACTGAGAGTCTTTATTCCAGCTGGCTGGGATTGCACTCAGGTATTTGGGACCCTCGTGTAGCACTCAGTGTTTAGGGTAAGGCATTTTTAAAGGCAAAACAACATTCTAGTATCACACATGGCAACTTCAGGGGGAGGTTTTGCACAAGCACACGGTTTAACATGAGCTAAGTTATTTGGGGCATCTTGACCTTGGGTTTCTAGAATAGCGTAACTTTCCACAGGATTCTCCATCAAGGAGTTCAAATTCTAGTTAAAGCTAAAATGGACTTAGCAAGAATATAAGATGGAAGAACCATACACCCTCTAGCCCTGTCACACGCCTTTCTAGCATTTCAGATTTGTCTCAAACATGGCAGTTAACTGAACACATAAAATAATAGGTGTTCATCAGTGATGCTTTCTCTGAAAGTTCTTGGCATAAAAGAGAGAAAATATGAAAACTTATTTAGTAGAAATTTCAAGAGTAAATACACTGCTTTTCTGCTTTTCAGTGTCTGATGGCATGCAGTCACTCAGCCACTAAGCTAAATCATAATAATTATAGAAAACATCTTGCTTTGGTTTATAAACATTGGCCCACATTTTAGACACATCTTTATTTATTTATTTATTTATTTGGTTTTTTGAGACAGGGTTTCTCTGTAGCTTTGGAGCTTGCCCTGGAGCTGGCTCTTCTATAGACCAGGCTGGTCTCATTGAGCACAACACTTAAAAGTTTTTTTTCTTTTGTTCTTTCAAGATGGAGCATCCCCTATGTAGTGCTAGCTGTCCTGGAACTTGCTCTGTAAACCAGGCTGGCCTTGAACTCAAGAGATCTGCTTGCTGTTACCTCCTGAGTGCTGGGATGAAAGGTATGCGACACCATCGCCTGGTTTGAAAGATTTTAAAAGACAGAATACATCTCAAGAAGACAAATTGAAAAAATTAATCACAATAAAATGAAAGTTTTCTAACTTTCTGGTGTCATTCCAAGTTTATTTATAGCTGTTTCACTCACTAATTTCCTGGGTGAAAAAAATCAGGGGTTACAACAAGTGAAAAGTATTGTGGCATAATTTTTATTTCTTTAGAAAAATATTCAAAAGCATTCTGAATTTCTTCTCATTCCAAAATTTACTAGGTCCAAACTCTATTCTTATATTCAAAGATACAACCTCCATAGGGTGCTAAAATGCTGTGGTCAGTCAGACTGACATTTCCAAAAGGGCATCTTTCATTTATTTTATTACAGTTCAAAAAGTAGTATTTTCTTCATATGCCACTTAGGTTCACTTAACAGAGAATGGAAGATCAATACTTTTGGTTTGTTTTTTGAGACTGGGTTTCTCTGTGTAGCAACCCTGGTTGTCCTGGAACTCACTCTGTCGACCAAGCTGGCCTCGAACTCACAGAGATCCACCTACCTCTGCCTCCTGAGTGCTGGGATTAAAGGTGTGCATTTCGAACCGAGGTGAATGTTGGAGAAGCCCTGGGAAAAGCTGGATTAACCCTATCAACATCGTGTATGGCTTTTGTCACAGAAGAAAGAAGAAGCTTTGCATATGTATTTTCGTGGGCAGGAGTGATATCAGTTCTTCATTGGCAGCTCGGTTAAATACTTAAAAGTTCTGGGAAACTAAGCTTCTTTTTAAGGGGGAAGTGCAAATGACACCATCCTTAGCTTCTTGTGAACTACTCTAGTCTCTAATTTTTCTGGTTAGTGTGACATAGGGATCTTGCATTTCTGGCTGTCTTCAAGGGGATCAAAGAAAAACGAGATACACATTTCCGGATCCTTGCCTGACCCTTCGCATTTCCCAACTGGAGTTGTGAGTAGGCGACATGGTGTGGCGGAGGCTGAGGCTGAGGCTGAAGGATTGCGAGTTTGAGGCTAGTTTGAGCGGCAAAGCAAGAAACCAACCACCCAGCTTTTAGAGTCTAAGAAAATCCAGGGTCTGATCAGTCGCCCCACAACGTTGAGTTGTCCTCGCATCTACCCCACAAGTCCCCCCACCCCCAACCCTTTGCGTCTCCAAGGCTGCCCAGCACGACTTCCTGGTGGAAGCGGTCCCCAAACGGGGAACCCCCTCCGAGGCCCCCACTAGAAGCGGCAAGGCGAAGTTAGGCAGGGACTACGCTCGGCGCTCGATTGCTCGAGCCTGGCGACGACAGCGCCCTTGCGACAGCTCTGCGCTCGAGGGGTCGAGCCTGGCCCGTTGTGGCGGCGGCGGCGGCGGTGTTAGCAGTGGGGGCGTACGCGGGAGCGAGTTCGCGGCCGGGAACGGGAATGTCGAGGAGCTCGAAGGCGGTGCTGGGCCTCTCGGTGCTGCTGACGGCAGCCACAGTGGCCGGCGTGCATCTGAAGCAGCGGCAGGACCGGCAGGTCGGTGTCATGTGACCGCGCCTTCCGGAGCGCCCAGCCTGCTGCGGTTCCCGCACGCGTGGCGGGCCGCCGGGCTTCAAGGGCGCCTTCGGGTTTCTGACTTTTCAGCCACGAGGCCTCAGGCTAGGGCGGAAGCCTCGGGACGGGGGTGTAGCCCTGAGGTAGGGTGCTGGTAGGGCGAGCACGAGGCCCCCGGCACCACAGCCCACAAAGCAATACCCCAGTAATTAAATCCCGAGATAACGCAGCTCACATCCAGCACACTCCCGGCACCTTTTGCCAAGGCAACTTGAGATTTCTGTAATTTTTTTTTTTTGCGTTCATAAACAATCTGCTATGGAAAGTAGATTCTGAAAACGATACATGATAGCGCCTTCCATGTTTTCTTTTGATACTTTTATTTCGGGGAATATCTGGTGTTTGATCTGCGACTGACCGTCAGTTCTTCCGTTCTCATTCAAGTTTGCAACGGTTAGTGCGCTAGGCACTTTGAGAAGGCATAGTTAATAATGGCCTCTTTAGAGTCTGTTGTTAAAACGGAACTACGCTCTGCCGGCCAGTATCTGGTATTTGGCCTATCTGGCAACACCTTGACAGCTGTTTTGTCTTCTGCCAAAGGCAGAAGTAATGAATTGAAAGCATCAAGAGAAAACAGCCCCTTTGACTTTGGTATTCACAATCTAGAAATCAAAGAGGAATCTGGAAATGTCAGAAGAATTTTGAGGAGCAGGGTGGGATAAAGAAACACAAGAGCTTAGAGATTTAGAATTAAAGTGTCGTGTATCCTTCCATAGGGATACCTTTTGGAGTCGAAGCCAGAAACTTCCTTCTGAGGTGGTAAAGGAGAAGATGGTGGTTCTGATTAAACTTGGAGGCTAAGATAGGATGTCTGTGTCATTCTGGTGGTTTTGAAGACAGTGGGTTGGAATTAGAGCTTTGTCTCAAGTCGTGTCCCCGAGAAGTTTTGACGATGTGACTTAGTCCAGTGAAACCAGATCTCTCTGAGCTATGTCAAGGGCTTGAATGCAGCTTGGTTGAGAATGGAGGTGTGGAAGAACAGAAAGATTTAGGTATTCTGTGAAAGTTAGTGATAAAGACTGACCGAAAAGCCTCTCCATTAGATCATCGTTAGCAGCTTACTGTCTAACGTTGAGGAAGGAACAATTGGTGTGGTGGGTTTGCTGAAAACTTCAAGGCAGCGATAAATGAAATAACGACTTGCTTTCTGTCTACCCCACATCAGGCATGGTGTTTTCCCACTTTATATACAGTGTCTTTAAGCAACTAAAGTAGAATCCCAAGTCCAGATGGTTCCTACCTTACATACGGTTCAGCGTGGTTTTGACTACGGTGATAGGAAAGCAATGTGGTTTGTGTTTAGTGAGACATTCTTTGAATATTGAATTTTGGTATTTTCCCAGGCTGGGGATAAATGGTAGGAGCCTTTCAAGATGCTGGACAGCAGAACAAGCCACAGTCCCCAGGGAGCTGCAGGATGCTGATGTTGTATGGTATCCTGACATTCCATAGGTTAGGTGGACTCAGTACAAGTTAAGAATGTTAGTGATTCTACAGGAATCCCAGCTCCAGATGTTAGAATTAGGTTAGTAAAGAGCTGTCTTAGCTAGGGTTTCTATTGCTGTGATTAAACACTATGACCAGAAGCAATTTAGGGAGGAAATGGGTTATTTCAGCTTAGAGTTTCATATCATAGTCCATCATTGAAAGAAGCTGAGGCAGGAACCCCGAAGCAGGAACTGAAGCAGAAGCAAGCTGTGAAAGAATGCTGCTTGCTGGCTTGCTTGCTCCTGGCCTGCTCAGTTTGTACACTCAGGACCACTTGTCCATGGGTAGGACCACCTGTCCAGGAGTGACCACCCACAATGGGGTGGACCTTCTTCTGTCAATCATTTATCAAGACTATACTCCATAGGTTTACCTTTAGGCCAGTCTTAGGATGCATCTCTCAGTTAAGATTCCCTCTTTCAGGGGCTGGAGAGATGGTCCAGACGTGAGGAACACTGCTGTTCTTCCTAAGGACCCGCAACCGTGTCAGGTGATTCACAACTGCCTATAATTCCGGCTCCAGGAAGTTCACTGCGGATTGACTGCTGTCTTCTGGCCTCTGCAGGAACCTGTGCGCTCTCTCTCTCTCTCTCTCTCTCTCTCTCTCTCTCTCTCTCTCTCTCTCTCTCTCTCTCTCACACACACACACACACACACACACACACACGAGGGAGGGGGAGAGAAATAAGAAAATTCTCTCTTCAGATATGTCTAGGTTTGTGTCAGATTGATAAAAACCAGCCAATACAATTGACCCCTTGTCAACTTGACACAAATGTATCACTTAGTAAGCTGTGATTGGTCCTTTTTGTTTACCCCCAAGATATCATATTAATATCAATATCACAACATAAAACATTTCTAACTTTAAAAGTTCAGGTTCTCTCCCTCCCTCCTCAACAGGGTCTCTCCAAATCAGTGATTCTCAACCTTTCTAATGCTGTGACCCTTTATTACAGTTAGTTCCTCTTGTGGTGACTGCAATGATGAAATTATTTCATTGCTACTTTGTAACTGTAGTCTTGCTACTGTTATGAATTACATTGTAAATATTTGTGTTTTCTGGGGATGTTAAGTGACCCCTGTGAAAGGGTCATTCCACCCAAAAGGGTTGCAACCCACAGATTGACAACCATTGCTCTAAATTGTCTTAGTTGTCCTGGAGCTCATTTTGTAAACTAGACTGACTACTAACTCACTAAATCTGCCTGCCCAAGTTCAGACTCTTTATAAAATATCAATGGTCACTTTCAGAGTTCAGCTCTCTCTAAAATATTCAAAGTCTTTTAATTGTGGACTCCTGTAAAATCAAAAATAATTTAAATACTTTCTTTTTTTTATTGTTAAAAGAAAAATTTACATTTACTCCCCTTGTCCCAGGCTCTCCTGCTCCCCCACTACCCCACCACCCTTTAAATACTTTCTTACTCTAGTAGGGAAGAACTAGGGCATAGTTATATTCGGAAGAAAGCGAAACCAAAAACATTAGTGAAAAAAATTCAGTGCTTAGGTTGGAGAGATGGCTCAGTGGTTAAGAGCACTGCCTGCTCTTCCAAAGGTCCTGAGTTCAATTCCCAGCAACCACATGGTGGCTCACAACCATCAGTAATAAGATCTGGTGCTCTCTTCTGGCTTGCAAGCAGAATACTGTATACATAAGTAAATAAAATCGAAAAAAAAAATTCAGTGCTTGACATTCAGGATCCATTCACCATTCTTTTGGGCTCTGAGGGTCGTTGGCTGTGACATCTCTCTAGCTCTGCCATCCACGGCACATGCAATTGCCCTTCTAAGCTCAGGCTGGCTCTACTCCACAGCAGTTGCTGTTCCTGGTGGTCATCCCATGATATTGGCATCTCCAAAATATGGGGGTTTGCACTGCACCTGGGCTGTACAGCTACCAATGACCTACCTCCTCAGGGCTCTCTTTAGGGAATCTGGCCCTGAATGTGGTGCGAGCATTAACTTCTCTTTATGATCCTTGGGGCTTCATCTGCAACTAAGGCTGGGAAACTTACATATCACCAAGTTTGGCTGCCAGCACAAGGTGCATAGTCTTGTCCCCTCTCTGGCCCACAGCTTCTGTGTGCTGACCCTGAGGAAATACTTCTCAGAAGACTTCACCTCACTGACGCTGGTTGTTCATTATTTCTCAGCTCCAGCCAACCCTTGTAAACTTTCCAAGTCTAGGTCTTACTTCAGTGGTGCTGGTCTCTTCCTAATCACAGCTGATTCTTAAACCCCAGCCGACTTATCACACGAACAGCCCTCATAAACTCTTGAAAGGACTCTCAAAATGTCCCCCTTTAATTTCACAAACTGGCCTCTACCATCTGCCTTTCTCTCTACACTCTTATCTTCCAAGATCCCAGAGGACCACCTACTGAAGTCTGAGCACTCAAGTGCTATCTCCACCCCCTCCCCCAAATACCTTCAGGTATAGCACAGCAATACCCCATTTCTGCTACCATTTTCTGTCTTAGGGTTTTGTTTTATTTTGTTTTCAAGTCACGGTTTCTGTGTAACTTTGGAGCCTGTCCTGGAACTCGCTCTGTAGACCAGGCTCAAACTCACAGGAGATCCACCTCTTTGTGCCTCCCGGGTGCTGGGTTTAAAGGCGTGTGCTACCACCACCCTGCCTGTCTTAGGGTTTCTATGGTTTTTAAAGGCGTGTGCTACCACCGCCCTGACTGTATTAGGGTTTCTATGGTTTTTAAAGGCGTGCGCTACCACCGCCCTGCCTGTCTTAGGGTTTCTATGGCTTTGATAAAACATCATGACCAAAAGCATCTTGGGGAGGAAAAGATTTATTTCAGTTTACAGTTCTGTATCACAGTTGAACAATGAGGGAAATAAAGGTAGAGATTCAAACAGCACAGGAACCTGAGAGAGGAGCTGACACAGACTGTGAAGAAGTAATTTTTATGAGCTTGCTCTTGGCAAGAGTTTATACCCAGGACCACCTGCCCTATAGGGGTGGTGTGGCACCGCCCACAATGGGCTGGGCCCTCCCACATCAACCACTAATTAAAATGCACCACAGACTGGGCAGACTTTTCTGTCCTACCAGCCACTTCCCCAAATACCACACAGAGACATAATTATAAATGCTCAGTCAGTAGCTTAGGCACATTTCTAGCTAGCTCTTATAACTGAAATAGCCCCTATCTTTTAACCTGTGTGCTGCCCTGAGGCTTGTTGGTTTACCTCCTGTATGTCCTTCTCATCCTGCTTGCTCTGTGTCTCATTGTGTCTCTTCCCAGCATCCTCTTAGTCTGGTTCTCCCTCCTAACCTTATATAGGCCAGTCAGCTTCTTTGTCAGCCCAATCACAGTGACACATATTCACACAGTAGACTTGGTCATAGGCCATAGGTGTGGGCATGTTTTAGATTGAGATTCCCTCTTCCCAAATGAGTCTTGCTTGGGTCAAATTGACATACAGCTAACTGGGACAACTGAGAGATGTGTGAGGCAGTCACTTGGAGGAATGGTGGGTGGAGATGAAGATCGTAGCACATGCTGATGGCCTACAGAAGAAGGGCTAGAGCTGGAGATAAGTGTTGAAGGAATCTTGCAATATGTCCTGGTATGAGGAACACTGTGACAAGAAGACCTGGGTTTAAGAAGGGTGAGCCAGTACTTGGGAGGCTAAGGCAAGAGGATTTTGACTTGATGGCCAGTTTGGGCTACATTACAAGAATTCATCTCAGACAAAACATAAATTGAATTTTAGATAAGTAACCATTCCAGGAAATTTTTTTAAAGGTTTTATTTTGAGACTAAGTTTCCCTATGTAGTTTTGTTTGGCCTGGAGTGATCTGCCTGCTAAGTGCCGGAGCTAAAGGTCTGTGCCACCGTGCTAGACTTAAGCCCCGTATCCTAAATTTCCCAACTCCCTTGCGTAGCAAATGAAGCTGTAGACCTGGGAGAGCCTCAGCAAGTACTAGGTGAGTCCTTTTTTTAAAAATAAAATTTATTGTAAAAATAACAAGAAGTCCCTTGCAAGTGAATAAAAAATATTATACACCAAAGTTTTTTTTTTTTTTTTTGGTTTGGNCATGGCATTGTTGGTGGAAGTGTGTCACTGGGCTTGGGATTTGATGTTTCAAAAGGCCATGCTATTCCCAGTCGCCTTTCTCTTCCTACTTCATGGTTGTTACCTCAAGATGTAAACTCTCAGCACTGTGCCTGCTGCTTACTGCCACACTCCCTACCACGATGACCATGAACTCTAACTCTCTGAAACTGTAAGAAAGCCCCCTATACTAAATAAACTCAGTCAGGCAGTGGCGGTGCACGCCTTTAATCTCAGCACTTGGGAGGCAGAGGCAGGCAGATCTCTGAGTTCAAGGCCAGTCTGGTCTACAAAGCAAGTTCCAGGACAGCCAGGACTATTACACAGAGAAATCCTGTCCTGAAAAACAGAGATAAACAAACAAAGAAAGAAGGAAATTCACTGCTGGATCCAGAGTTTAGAGCTGGGGACAGGAGAACAATTTATGTTTTACTGTCTATAAATTCAAATGGTTGCATGGAGAGATCATAAGGGAAACACTTGTACATACACAGGTTGGTGTGTATATTAATTTCCTTTGTTATATGAAATGGCCTAAAGAAGACTGTTAGACCACAAAATGGGCCCTAAAGTGGTAGTGCTGGTGGCAGTGTGTTAGGGTGACAGCACAGGGCTGGGTTTGAGTAGGAATCAGAAACCTAAAATGTTCTTGGAAGGCCTGCTTGGCTGGCTGAGCATTTCCAGCTGCACCCCTCGGCACCTCCTCTGTCTGGCAGAGTCGCATGCCCTGCCCCCTGGCTGTTCCAGCTTTGGAGCTTCCTCCCCCTGTCATCTACCCACATGAAACCCAACAAGCTTTTGCAGCTGTTACTGCCCTTCACTCTCCGAGGCAGCCTGGCAGTTTTGCCTTTGCTCTTCTTTCCCTATAGTGACTTTGGTTGGTGGTTTCTTGCTGGGCCTGTTCACAAAGACACTTCTCCAGAATCAACAAGCATTCCTGGGCTTAGATCTTGGTTTTCAATGCCCTTCTTGAATCCTTGGAGAAATGGCTGACTCTAGATCTAGGGTAGGAAGCCGATAGGTCTGGTGTTCCTTATAGTACCAGAATTAGGGAAGTTTTGTTTTTTTGGTTTTTTGAGACAGGGTTTCTCTGTGGCTTTGGAGCCTGTGCTGGAACTAGCTCTTGTAGACCAGGCTGGTCTCGAACTCACAAAGATCCGCCTGCCTCTGCCTCCCGAGTGCTGNGAACTCACAGAGATCCGCCTGCCTCTGCCTCCCGAGTGCTGGGATTAAAGGCGTGCACCACCACTGCCCGGCTAAAATTTATACTTTCACTATTGAGTATATTTTATGCACTACCACAACATCAAAAAAGTCTATGGCAGAGTTAGAACCCGAAAAACAGTTCGCTTATATTCTCTGTTATGACTGTGTCCATTACCACTCAGTCTTTCCCCATCCCCATGTGTAGCCTTCTTGTTCTCTTTCCATCATGTTGGACTGTACTCACATGGGCATCTGTGTGTACAGCTATCATTGGCTGGACTCTGCGTACGAGAGAGAGCATGCCGTTTCTTTCTCTCTGAGCATATGGGACTTTGCCCAACATTATACATTCTAAGTCTATCCATTTTCCTACAGTTTTTTTAACTTTAGTTTTCTTTAGAGCTGAGTAGTAGTCTATTGTGTGTGTGTGTGTGTGTGTGTGTGTGTGTGTGTGTGTTTGTGTGCACGCACCAAATTTTCATTATCCATTTATCTGCTGGTGGACAGCTAGGTTGATTTCAGTTCTTTCTTAGACCAATCTTTAAAAGTAGAGATAGGTGGAAGGCAGAAGTAGGCAGATTTCTGTGAGTTTGAGGTTCGCCTTGTCTACATAGGGAGTTCAGGACAGTCAGGATTACATAGAAAGGTACTTTAAAAAAAAAAAAAGACATAGGGAATGGAGAGATGACTCAGTGATTATGAGCACTAACTGCTCTTGCAGAAGACCTGGGTTCAAATCCCAGCACCCATGTGGTAGCTCATGACCATTTGTAACTCCAGTTCCAGGATATTGGACACCCTTTTCTGGCCTCTACAGGCCACTGTACTGGCAAAACTTGTAGATAAAACACCCATACACATAAGATAGAATTTAAGTTTTTAAAGTGAAAAAATAAAAATAATAATCTCATGATGCTTCTGTTAAAAATGTATTCTTGTGAGCTATGAACTATAAAATATTCGTAGTAGTAACTGAGTGGGCATTTTAGATTTCATGTTAGGCACCAGGTTCACATTCTGAGATTCTATTTTTAGTATTTATCAAGATAATGACCATTGAGAGCTTTTTTCCACTAGTAATTGTTCCTTTTTTTCCTTTTCTTTTTATTCTTTTTTTTTTCTAATCTGATTGGAAATTTTGTGGTTTTCCCTTTTCATGATATAAGTCCTTTATTTTCTCACATTCTTATTGCCTTTTGTTGTTGTTGTTTGTTTGTTTTTTTTCCAAGACAGGGTTTTTCTGTAGCTTTAAAGCCTGTCCTGGAACTTGCTCTGTAGACCAGGCTGGCCTCGAACTCACAAAGACACCCCCCAACCCCCGCCTGTCTCTATTTCCCAAAGGTGTGCACCACCACCACCCAGCCTCTTACTGTCTGTTTATCTCTTGATGTTTATTGTCTGTCTCAGGTAATTGCTTATAGGAAGATAGTTCACAGTTTTGCTGTACTAACTCATCACATTGTAAAATTATCACTTAGCAATTAAATTTATAAAATGCAGCATAGTGCTAGTTTTTATATTTAATAATTCCCATTAAATTTTCTGTGTTCAGGGATTTCTTTTATTTATTTATTTATTTATTTGGTTTTTCGAGACAGGGTTTCTCTGTCTGGAACCCTGGAGCCTGTTCTGGAACTAGCTCTTGTAGACCAGACTGGCCTCGAAGTCACAGAGATCTGCTTGCCTCTGCCTCCTGAGTGCTGGGATTAAAGGTTTGTGCCACAACCACCCGGCTAGAAATTCCTTAACACGTGGTAAGACATCACTTCAGTATTAACATAACATATTACCAGATTTACTTGGTGGTTTCTTTATTTACATTGTACGGAAGTTAAAATAGTAGTTGGGTATTTGGAATAGAACAGTTTGAGTGTATTTTGGTGGTGCTGTTATTTAGATTTGGAGGCACAGGATGGGAGCCACCTGTTCAGGGGGTAACTAAAATCTGCTTCTTGTGTTTTTAGAGGCTTCGTGACGGAGTGATCAGAGACATTGAGAGACAGAATCAGAAAAAAGAAAACATTCGTCTTTTGGGAGAGCAGATTATTTTGACCAAGCAACTTGAAGCAGAAAGAGAGAAGATGTTGGAAAGAGGATCTCAAAACACTTGACTTTGTGGAAATTGATGGGGGCAGCGCTGGGTTAATGTGTATATATGTGGGTGTGCACACGTGTGTGTGTTAATAGAGAATAGCTAGTGAGATCTGTTTCCCTTGAAAATCACTGTCCATATAAACTTTGTTAAAGGACAGTGGATCCTGTCCTTTGAATCACTTTTGCGAGTCTGTTCTGTCTGGATAAAGTACTCGTGGGCAGACGCTCTTCTGAAGTTATCCGGGGATTCTTGCAGCAGTCCCTGTCAGCTAAGGAGTGCTTGTGCGCAGGGAAGGATGGAGAGTAACATCCACCTGGGTGGACTGCTAAGTCGGCATGATGACGAAGCCACAAGAACATCCACCTCGGAAGGGCTGGAGGAAGGAGAGGTGGAGGGAGAGACTCTCCTGATTGTCGAGTCAGAGGATCAGGCATCTGTGGACTTATCTCATGACCAGAGCGGGGATTCCCTCAACAGCGATGAAGGAGATGTGTCGTGGATGGAGGAGCAGCTGTCTTACTTCTGTGACAAGTGTCAGAAATGGATCCCAGCCAGTAAGGAACTTCTCAATTCCTTTGATTGGTCGATCCCTGTGTGATGGTTTGTTTTCCAGTCTGAAAAACACTAATAAAATAGACTTGAATAAAAAGATAATTACTATATTTATTATTATTAGTCTAGTTTACCAAATGTAAATTTATACAAATACACATTTTGTTTTTAGTTTTTGAAAACATTCATTTATTTTATATGTATGTGTGTGTGCCTGAGTGTATGTGTGCCATATACATGCAGTGCTTGCAGAGGTCAGAAGAGACGTCAGGTCACGTGGCACTCAATTACACATGGTTGTGAGCTACTGTGTGGGTGCTGGGAACTGAACCTGTGTCTTCTGCAAGGACAGTAAGTGTTCCTAACTGCTGAGTCATCTTTCCATCCTCACAAAAATACATTTGTATTAATAAAAATTGTCAACTACTTTCATCGCTAAATTATCATTCTGAAGGGTAGCCCAAGAAAAATTAGGGATCCTGTGTTACTTAAGGAATTGACCATATTTTTCTAACAAGATTATGCTGTGGGTTGGGGGTACACGTTCTGTTGCCAGTACAGAATTAAAGTTCAGGTTCACAGAACTTACTGTGTTGTATCTGACATTTGCGGAGTACTGCTCTTGTCTTCTCATGGTGGTCAGGATTGATGGTGCAAAGGTGATTGCTTCCTGCCTTTGTACCAGGCTCATTTCCCACCGTGGCCTCTTTCATCTGCTGGCAGGAGTCAATGCACAGCTCTTGAGGGTCTCAGCCATCATGGTTCTTACCACACAGCGTTTGTCGTTAGGCCTGAGACGGCAAAGGATGTGCTGGAGGAACGCTTGGTGCAAGAGTTCACAGCTAGTGAAATGGAGCCGTGACACACTTAGTGAGGGTGGTCATTTTCTGGTGTGTGGAAGCTTCTGTTAAAGTGAATTCAGTTCAAATCAGGAGCTACTGTAAATAGGTTAATAGAAAACAAACCTAGATTTGACAGTTTAGCTGGTTTTTGGTTCTCAGCTATCTAGTAGAGCTGGGTTCTACCCCAAATCTTTGGCTTTCCTGCTGTCCTCACAGGGTAGATTTTAAGATGACTTTCTTGATGGGGCCCTGCTAACTTTTTTAGGGGAGGTTGGTGAACTTTTCATTCTTTCTAAATAATGCTTTGTGATTCCTAGGATGTTGTACATTTTGTTTTCTCTGGAATATGGGGCAGCTTCCCTGCACTTCTGTTCCACAGGAGCCCTCTTCTAGCCAATGTCTATTCTCCCTCTGGCCCAGTAGACCCCTATTCCCTCCCCAGTGGGATTGGGCATCTATTTTTTTTCCTATGCCTTACTCTGCCCTGTGATGCCCTTTATATTCTACTTTGGGAGTTTACATGCTGCACAAAACATCAACATCACCTAGGAGCTTTAATGCAGAGCCCACATCACTTTGGACAGACATGGCCATAGTAAGGAAAGAAAACCCAGCCACTCTGATGCTCCACGAGAATCTAGAAGCAGGGCAGTTGTGATCTCTGTGATCTCTGCTACCTCCAGACTGATAGCCCACGAGAGCAGATGTGGGTCACGTCTGTCTTAGACATTGCCTGTCCTGTTCCTAGCCTGGCGCCTGGCTGGTGGTATAAGCTCTGGTATTCTGTGAAAGAATGTTTGAAGAGACCTGCCTGGAGGAGTCAGGAATGTGGCTTCTGGGAAATCCAGTTAAAGCAATCATACCTGCTTTTCCAGGACCTTTTTCCTTAAAAGCTGAGGAGCCACAGGTTCCAGGAGGGGCATGTGCCTGACTTTAGAAGGAGAAACAGCTTTTTCTCTCCTCTGCTACTGTCCTGGGTTGGCTGCAGAAAACAAGAAACCCACCATGGGAAACTTGGAAATCTGGTTGATTAGCTGAGCCTTTGGGTTGCCACTGCATGTGCTACACCCATGATGTGACTTGTGTTTTTTCTCGTAGGTCAGCTGAGGGAACAGCTCAGTTACCTTAAGGGCGATAACTTTTTCAGGTTTACTTGTTCCGATTGCTCGGCAGATGGCAAGGAGCAGTCTGAGCGGCTGAAGCTGACGTGGCAGCAAGTGAGTACCAAGCTCTTCTAGACGCAGCAGGGTTGGGTGCCCAAGAGATTGGAGTGATTAGCGAGGAACTTCGGAGTGGTTTGGGGATGGGGTACACTTCACAATAAAAATGGATACAGTGTGTGGAAAGAGCTTCATGGTTTAAAAAAATGCTTGATGCTAATTTAGTGAATTCTTGAGAATCTGAATCAGTTTCATTTATGTCATACCAAGTTTAGACTCAAAACCAGGCCCACATTTTCTGGCAGTCATTTCTGGCATAATAAAACCAGAGGTGGCTACACTGGAAATAGATTTGGCAGAAACAGTTTGACTTGATAACCAAGACAAAGTAACCAACCAGTTCAGCCTTCCTGCTTTTGAAATTGGAGATAAGTCTTTGTTGATGGATACTTTCAGCTGTTTCAAATACCAGCACTCAGTAACCTTTTATTGATCATCAGTTTCTATTAAGTTATATTAAGTTTGTTTTAATTTTAATATATATATATATACATACATACATATATATATATAAGGGTAAGAAGGTATAGCCAGTCCTTAAGTTAGAAATAAAGAGCTTTATGGTAATCACTGGTTGGGTTGGTGTTTGTGGTGCTGGTGTCAAGTTCATGGCCTTGCTTCCATTAAGTGCTATATCTGTGACCTGTGTTCCAGACCCCCTAGGTGTCTCACATTTTAATTTATTTTTCTTTATTTGACATATGCTGAGTGCTTACGGTGAACCAGGCCTGGAGAGTGCTGTGGTGGGTGAGCCAACTGAAGCCTCCGCCCTAGGCCTTAGGGGCCACTGACATTCCACAGACAGATAAAAGTGATAATTACCCAGGCACTCTCTCCTTTGAAGAAAACAAACGGGGAAGATTTTAGATGTGCTGTACTGGGCACTTGAGGTGTTTCTTATAGACTGTGGTTGCCATAACAATCTGAACGTCGTCTTCATCACCACTGCTTATTAGGTCACCCCAGGAGACCTGTCTATTAACTTGCTTTGACTTGCCAAAAATACATAGGTAGAAAATAAAGGAAGTTTGAATTGAGTGTATAGTCTCGTGGGGTCACAACTGCACTCCCCCCGCCCCCCGTTGATGGCATACTGTACTTAGCCTAGGTGTGTTTCTAGGAAGAGAATTGCAAATACACAGGTGGACTTGTATTTAGCCTGCAAGTAGCATCTCATAAGAGCTGTAAAATGGTGGAAAGTAAATATAAGTGATCATTTTCAAGAATGTTAGCTTTCTAACTAACTTGTTAGAAATATGTTTTTAAGAGAAAAGTTAGTTCTTATATTCCTCAGAATATATAATATTATGTACTATTGGCCCCGTGTATGTACTTAACCAGGTTAGCACTGATTGAGAAAATGTTTCTGGCAGCAACTGGAAAAACCTGTCTTTTACCAGAAACCTGAATGAGAACCAGCTAGCCCTCAGTAACTTCAGTAGGGGTTCAGATACTTAGAGCATTATAGTTTGTGTCTTCAGCTTTTTAAATCTCAAACTTTGATTTATTGAAGAAGCAAGGAAGATGCTTGCAACACACAGCATTTTCTTTGCATTACAAAATCCTACCAGCAAAGATCTGCCCTCTAGATCGAAGACCACTTCCCTCTGTGTCTTCCTTCTGGTGACTCCTGACTTGCTGCACAGAGGAGAAACTGCAAAACACCTTGGGGGCTAGAGACATTCGCACATTCTTGTCCTGGACCTCCTTCTGACACAGGCAGGCATTCCTTGTCTGAGGGCCTCTTTCTGGGTCCTTTGGCAGGCAGCTCCCAAGTGACCACTGTGTCTTCAGTCAGACAGCCCTGACAGGCCGTGGAGATCCTTTGTGCAGAAGACCAGCTTCCTTACGGTGAGCTTGGTCTGGTGTAGTGAGTAGAAAACTGATCTGACATTTAAGCTTTTAGATCACACTCTGGAAGAGGAGGAACAATAGATCCCTTCAGATTAGTATATAGTGTGTCTAATGAATACTGGCAACAGAAAAGCCGTTTTCAAGTACATAACTTGTAATTCATGAAATATGTTAAACTAGAAATAACAGGCAGGCATCTAAGCTTGAGATTGGCAGTGAGTACATTTCTGAGTAGGAGTCTGAGAATGGCAAAGCTTATTCCATAACTGAGGTGTATGTTGAATGATAATTTTCTCTTTCTGTATGGCAAGAGATATAGAATGTAAGATGCACTGTTTCTCATTGTTCATGTGTAATCATCTCCAAAACTTTATCTCCCCAAACTGAAACTTCATGTTCATGACTCTCCATGAGTTTTAACTGTTTAAAGGAAGCCACTTGTTGACTGTTGTTGCCCTAATATAAAAATAAGTGGGAGACACTTGAACAGTGTGTTTGTGGGGTCAAGTGTACAGCGCTGTGTACATGGTAACCTTTGGGAAGTTGAAACTTGGTGGCATAGTTCCTGGGGCCCTCTGCATGGTGTAGATGTGGATGTAGCTCTTCTCGTAGAGTCGCTGGGGTGGGGGGATGGGAGGTTAATGTGGTGAACACACCTGATGGTGGCTTTAATTGCAGTTTATCAGACCTCCTTGTAGAAAGGATTATTTAAGAATTCTTTTCTAGACTCTGTTTTCTCTATTTGGTTTCTTAGACTCGGTTAAGTTGGATGTTTTCGAAGATTTATTTTATGTGTATATGTATGTCTGTGCACGTTTGAGAGTGCCTACAGAAGCCAGAAAGGGGTATTGGGTCCCCTGGAGTTGGAGTTAAGTTACAGGCAATTGTGAGCCACCTGATGTGGATGCTGGGAACTGAATTTGGGTCTTTGGGAAAAGCAGCATCTCTCTAGCTCCTGTGGTTTTCATCGTAGGAAAAGATCATGGTTCTCAGTCACTTCTACAGTTTTGTTAATTTCTACAAAATTGTATATGTAAAACATCGGCATAAATACAGATGCTAGGAACTGTCTGAAAGCATAGCCACTGAAATGCTAAAAACTGGCTTCTTGTTTGTCCTTTGTTATTATTTACTTTTGTTTTTTTTCTTTTTCTGAGACAGGATCTTACTATGTATGTAGGCCGTCCTTAAGTTCACAACCCTACCCCACCCTCCTGAGTACTACAGTAATAGGTACTAACTACTCATAGAAACTTTAAAGGAATTAAGATTTTATTTTATTATTTGTGCGTGTGTGTGTGTTTGCACATATGTGGAAGTCAGGGCTGTTGGATCCTTTGGAACCGGAGTTAAAGGCAGTTGTAAGCTGCTCTGTGGGTGCTGAGAACTGAATCCCAGGAGAGCAGCTTGGGCTGAGCCAGCCCTGCAGTCCCCAGTGTTTATTTCCTGATGGTGGATTTCAGAAGCTTTTTACTTTTTTCCAGCTCTCTTCTGTGCTATTGAAATCTTCTATATTGATACATGTTTTTGTATTTCTGGACTGTACTTCCCATAGTAGGCCAGGAATCATTGTCTATAAAGGGAACAGGATTGGACTAGATGGGAGTTGGTACACTGAGCTTCAGGGTGTCTTGGAGCCCTCTGTGAATGGTATAGGCAGCCAGGCCTTTTAGTTCCCTACCCCTTGTTTAGTGCTAACTCCAAATGGCTGTGTCCCTGGGTAGATGCCTGTAACATTGCCCAGCTCTAAAATTTGGAGTCTTGTCTTTGCTCTGTAAAAGGCTTAGAAAATTATGCATTCAGAAATGAATTTTAAAGCCTTGAATAAAGGTTTGAACCATCAGTCAGAGCATACTGTATGTAGTCAGCTCCTGGAAGTCTGCTGCTGCCAGCGGGTGACCCTGTTTAGAGCTCTGCTGTGGATAGCAAGGGTGCCTGTGCTAGCGCCTCCTGACCAGCCCAGCCACACACCAGCCCTCGTGTGTGACACATCCTGAGCAGTTGTACCTCATGACTGCACTAGTAAGAGCTTACACGAGCAAGAAAAGACGGCCTGGATTATTGCAAGAGCCCATCCTCTGTGTCCTCCGTTCCCCCATTCCTACTTGGAATCTAAAACAGAACAGCTTTTCCCCATGGATACCCTCCCAGCCCGTCTTCCTTTTGTGTTTCAGGTGGTCATGTTGGCAATGTACAATTTGTCTCTGGAAGGAAGTGGGCGTCAAGGTTATTTCCGGTGGAAAGAAGATATCTGTGCTTTTATTGAGAAACATTGGACTTTTTTACTAGGAAACAGGTAACATGATTTTAAAACATCTTATACCGGAAGAAAGATGTAAACAAGATATACAAAAGCTGAGACCCTAATGTAATCCTGATAGGGGTTTACAGCGTAGCTCAAAGGGGAACTGTATACCAGAAAATGTGGGTTCCCACTGTTTTCTTATTCTGCTTCCAGGGGAGAGCATAGGTTTAAGAATTTTGCAGA
This sequence comes from Dicrostonyx torquatus, assembly GCA_028555095.1. Lineage (NCBI taxonomy): Eukaryota > Metazoa > Chordata > Mammalia > Rodentia > Cricetidae > Dicrostonyx > Dicrostonyx torquatus. The sequence continues at coordinate 11,849,216 of JAQHUG010000009.1, forward strand.
GATTCTTTGTTTTTAGGTTGTTGTTTTTCCTTCCTTCCTTCCTTCCTTCCTTTCTTTCTTTTTCCTTCCTTCCTTCCTTCTTTCTTTTCTTTTCTTTGTTTTCTTTTGAGATAGGGTTTCTTTGTGTAGCCCTGACTGTCTGACTCTCATGGAACTGACTCTATAGACCAGGCTGTCCTCGAACTCAAGAGATTCACCTGATTCTGCCTCTGCTTCCCAAGTGCTGGGATTAAAGGCATGTGCCACCACTGCACGGCTTTCTTCTTAGGTTTCTAAAAATGAGTTTGAGTAACTAACTTGAGGAAACAGGCTTGTGATGTCCTTTTAAAATGGAGAACATAGAAGTCCGAAGAGAAACACAAAGGGCAATTAATACCTGTACCCATTTAGGTTGCTCTTAATTCATTGAGTCTTACAGTTTTTTCTCTTATTAGCTCTAGAGGCACACTACCCATACTTTCTGCCCACAATGCTAAGCAAAGTTTGCCACATTAGCACAGACCTGGCTTATTCATTAAGTGTTCTTGCAGTAATTGTGGTTTGAGTTTTGCTTTAAGCCTTCTTGCTTGCTGTGTTGCTTCACTGGACTTAGGGATGAACATCAGACTTAGCCTGCCCGACTGAGACTAGATGCTAAAGGCTATGGGAATNTTTCAAGCCTTGCTAAATCATGGCGTTACTGCTGCTACTGCCATTGCTGCTAAACTAGTGTGGGGGTCTTTCACGTTAAGGAGTCAATTTAGGTCTCTGCCCTTGAGGGAGTGAAAGTAATTGGAGGGTTGTTTGAGTGCATTGTTCCTTCGAGGGACAGTATCTGTGTTTTCTCCAAAGAACTCTCACTTCTTGACTCTTTTCCAGGCCTTGTACTTCTTGATTGATGATGCTTGTTACTTAGAGAAAACTGAAAGGAAGGGCTGGGTAGAATGTCGTCCCAAGGATCTGGGAACTTTATCTGCAAGGATGGGGAGCTACTGGGCAGTTTCTGAGGTCAACCCTGCATCTTAGCCTTTGGAAGTCAGTGCACTGTGATGGTCGAGGGTGAAGTACACGGCCCAGGGTCTCCCCAGCACTGTAGAAAATGAGAATGAAAACCCACGGTGTCAGTTACACGTCCTAGTCACTGTCCCACCTTGGCAAACATAAGGAGGGATAATATTTCTATAGTTCACTGAGATCAGTGTGAAGAAGCTTGCAGGATTCAAAATGGAGTCTTTTCCCCCCAGATGCTTTTCTTTTTATTAACAGCTTTTCGGATGCATCATGTATATACCAAAAACTTCACAAAATTTTAATATACAAATCAGATGTTTGTAATAAATTATCTGAGTTGCATAGCCATACATCCAGAGTTTTCAAACATTGTACTTTCTCAGTAAGATTTACTATGCACACTTCATTCCCAGCCCTCCCCCAGCAACAGTTAACCAGTGATCTGCTTCTGCCTGGTCTCAGCAGCAGCTAACCAACAACCTACAAAATGGAGTTTTATGAGTAATAGCTATTTATATTTCATTCAAATACTTTTATGAAAAGAAAAAATGTGTTACATAATTGTGAGTGGAAAACTTAATTATTAGGATATGTTTGAATACGTAAAATTTGATGATAATATATCTATGACTCCTTAATTAAGTTATTAATTTTTGTGGTGCTGAGGTTGATCTCAGGGCTTTGTATATGCTGGGTAAATACTCTCCTCCTGACATATTCCTAGCTGTCATTTTTTTTTGTTTTGCTTTCAAATATAAAAAGCTAGAGCTTTCTTCTTGGGGTCTAACTTTTTCTTGCTTGTTTGTTTTTGAGTCAGAATTTTGGTAAATAGCTAAGGCCAGCCTCCAGCTCCTAATCTTTCCTCAGTGTCCTGAGAACTTGAATTGTGTACCTATACCACCATGCTTGGTGGAGTCTAACCTTTTTTTTTTTTGTTTGTTTGTTTGCTTCCGACTTCCAGGAAAATCTTTATATGTTTTACTT
>JAQHUG010000009.1:11877330-11906322 GCA_028555095.1 Dicrostonyx torquatus
GAAGGAAGGAAGGAAGGAAGGAAGGAAGGAAGGAAGGAAGGAAGGAAGAAAGAAAGGCATCTAGCCTATATGGTGTGGGGGTGAGAGTGGCCCAGTAGAAGGCAGTGGTGGTCTAGGGTTGGTGGGGAGTGTTTTTGGAGAAGAGTAGAATCTGCAGAGGGGAATTCTGTAATATCCACAGTGCTCTCTCACCCTAAGACTGTTAAGGAAAGATTATTTTGTGGATTGATGGGTCAACAAATTATTTACACTGCATTGAAAGCCACCCCAAACTTAATGGCTTGCCATAAAAATTGCTATTATTTCTTGGATTCTGGCCTGACTGGACCCAGCTGAATGATTCTGTTACCTTGTGAGCTGAAGACTGGGCCTCTGGGGTCGTGTCTGTGGCTGCATACGCTGGGGAGCCGGTTGGGGCTGGACTGACTGGAACACTGTTCTTCCAGGATCTGGCTGCAGGTCCTAGTTGGAGCCTTCTGGCAGCCATGCATCAAGGTGGAAGAAGTTGCCAGTTGTCTTTAAGATTTGGACTTGAAGTTCCTGGTGTTACTTCTGCCACTTTGATAGGTCAAGGTTCTTTACAGCTGACTGGGTTTGGAGTAGACTCTGCCTTCTGATGGGAGGAGCCATTATTATACCTGCAAGGGTGGGAGGAGCTGCGTGTGTTGTTTGGAAACTGCACGCCACAGCTTTGAAGATTACTTTGAAATTCACTTGAAGCCTTGGAAGAATTTCAAAGCTGGCTTTTGAGGAGTTTGGTGTCCAGGCTGGAAAAGTCTGAAGGCAAATTACAAAGAAAGAAACCTTGCTCTTTCAACAAGTTATTTTCTAGGCTAAGAGCAGACTGGCTCTAAAAGACAACTCGGTTTCTTAGCTTCATCTTGGCACCCCCTTTGTGAAGGTCTTTTCATCTTGGTTGGAGCTCTTTCTATTACAACCTTAATTGCAGTGTTGTGTTGCTACATGACCCAGGGCCCCAGGTTAGCAGCCCTCACGGAAGAACAGCTTCCCATCAGTGTGGCCAGTACAGAGCAAGCATGTGAAACCAACCAGTTCTGCCCCAAAACTAAGTAAAGCCATGCCTTTGCCTAGTCTCTGCTGGGGCTTCCTTACTGTGGTGACAGGTTTTAGGGCTGGTAAGCAATATAACTCTCCTGTGTTTGCCATATTTACTTAGTGAAAAGGGGGCACAGTCAAAAAAAAAAGTTCATTGGCTCTGGTGGCTCTTAAGATAAAACTGTGGTTATATAATAAATAGTAAATAGCCCACCCATATTAGTTTTTTTTGTATTTAGTTTTAGGCAAAGACCTGTTAAGTTTATGTCAAAACTTCAGCTTTCCAAATAGGTAGTGCAAAAGAGACCTACTCCTGACATGCAGAAAGCTCATTAGACATGGAAGGTTGCCATTTTTGAGTGCTTTCTTTTTATATAAACTGTGTCTTTCCCACAGACTGCCTTACCAACCAGGAAAGGATTCCGGCACCAGACCACCAGATTTTTATATCGTTTGGTGGGATCAGAAGATATGGCTGTGGACCAAAGTATTGTCAGCCCTTACACTTCTCGGATCTTGAAGCCTTATATCAGGTATCCATGATGTCAGGGCTCAGGAGGGGTGATATTGTTGGCTTCTGTACCCAGTCTATAGGGGTAAATATGTCCTGACATGGAGCAGGTTCAGGCAAGGACAGACAGGGTGGTCCTTTGAAAGAAGTATAGAAAGCAAGAAGACTGAGTTAACATTGATTTCTTGGTCATTATTATCATCATCATTTTTTTTTTTCGAGACAGGGTTTCTCAGTAGCTATGAAGCCAGTCCTAGAACTTACTCTGTTGTAGACCAGGCTGGCCTCAGACTCACAGAGATACAACTGCCTCTGCTTCCCGAGTGCTGGGATTAAAAGTGTGCACCACTACTGCCCAGTTGGGGTTTTGTTTTTGTTTTTTTTGAGACAGGGTCTCTCTACAGATCCTCAGCTGTCCTGGTACTCACTATTGTAGACCTGGCTGGCCGTGATCTCACAGAGATCTGCTTGCCTCTGTCTCCCTAATGCTGGGATTAAAAGCATGTGTCAACTACAACCGGTTTTTGTTCACTGTATCAAAATTATTTATATTTAATAGTCTGTGAACTGAAAAGAAAGGAAAGCAGTCTCAGTTGAGCCAGCATCTTAACTGAACATTGGGACAGTTTCTGTTTTCTGTGTTTTTGTTTGTGCACGTGTGTGTATGCACGTGTGTGTATGCATATGTGCTTGCAGGTGCATTCATCTGTGGAGAGCTGTGGTCGACTTCAGATATCTTTCATTATTACTCTGAACCATTTTTAATAAATTTAATTAATTAGTTAATTTTGAAACAGGGTTTCACTGTGTATCCTTGTCTGACCTGGAACTCATTGTGTAGAGCTCTGCCTTTCTCTGCCCTTTGAATGCTATGGTTAAAGACCCATGCTACCATACCTGGACTGCATGTTTTTTGTTTTTTGAGACAGTCTCTTGTCAGACTAGAATTGACTGTTTCAGCCTAGGCCAGCTGGCTTGCAAGCAGCATGCTTGCTCTGTAGCTCTACCGTCACCCTGATCTGACCCCTCGCCTACCACTCGGTTCCTGGGCAAACCCCAGCTGCCAATGGAGTTGTGCAGTCCCTCCCTCCTCTGGCCTCTGCTCATGCTAGTGAAGCATCCCTGTGTCAGGCGCTTCTGAGCATAGCTAAGTGCTGTTTCTGTTTCTCACTTCACCTCATGCAATCCCCGGTGGGTACCAAAGGAGTCTGCCTTGATCTGAGTTCAGAGCGAATTTAGAAAACATTAAAGCTGCATACTAGCTAGCATATAAAACTGTGATATTATAAACAATTCAGAGTAGCTGTGAGTCAGATAGCTAGCAGTAATGAGTGTTTTTCTTGACTTGAATTTGTTTATTTTCTGTGGTGCTGAAGGCGTGATTATGAGACAAAGCCACCCAAACTCCAGCTCCTGTCCCAGATTCGTTCCCACCTGCACAGGAGTGACCCTCACTGGACACCTGAGCCTGACGCACCTCTCGATTACTGCTACGTCCGACCAAATCACATCCCAACCATCAACTCCATGTGTCAGGAGTTTTTCTGGCCTGGTATGTTCCTATTTCCACACCAGGCAAAGTGATTGCTCTGTATCTATCACCTGGGTCTGTTTTTAAATGGTGTCTGCCGTGTGACCCTAAGCGCTTACTCTTGATTCCATTTAGTCTGTCTGTATTAACAGAAATATTAAAGCATAAATGCCGCTCGCTTTCCTAAAATCAAGAAGCAAGCAATTAAAGTAATCAACAGTGTTTTTGTTTGTTTTTCTTCCCTGTTTTGCTTCTGCCTATGTTTAGATACCAGGTAATGTCTCTCCAGGATACACAGACTCATAGCTGGGCATGTGAACACTTTTGTTTTTTACCTAATAGTTCTTTGTGTTTTATTGTTTAGCTATTTCTTAAAGAATGGTAGGCTTCTTAAGAAGCCACATGCCCTCTGACTTCAGGACTCGGGGTAAACCAGGATGATTTGTCATTTCATTGCTAATTATAGCCGTACTCTCTATGGGCCTGAAACCTACAGGACACATCTGTCTTGCAGATGTACTGATTTCATCAGGGCAGAGCCCTGCCCTGCTTATGGTCTGACAGTGTGGTCCATCTCTTCTGGGGTGGCACTGGGCTGAAAGTCACATTCTGGAGTGTCAGCTCCTTCTGCCCTCATGTTGGGTATTTGCCACATGTTAGTCTCGCCACCTTTAGCATTTGTAGGAAGATTGTCAGTGGTGTGTGAGTGGGGTAAAGCAAATGATGTTAGCAGGCTCCTGAGATGGCACAGCAGGTGAAAGTGCCTGCCACCAAAACCTGCATCCTGAATTCTTCCTCAGCTCCTGCAGAGGAAGGAGAGAACAGATTTGCCACAGTTGTCCTCCGACCTCCACACACATGCCGTGACACATATGCACTTGTACTCATACATACTCACACACACAACAAGAACAGCAATAATAAACAACATTTGAAAAAAAAGAGAGAAAACAATGTTGCCATTCTCAAGGACCTTTACTCCTGCCGTGTCAGGGCTCAGTATGTACCCCAGCTTAACACATTGCAAGAAATGAGGCAACTTTAAAATGTGCCAAATCAAACACATGGTAGACGAGGCTGAGTCAAAGCCAGGTGTCGCCATTCTGAACCTGGACTGCTCTCTGCTGCCCCACCTGTCCTGTCTCTCTGCTTTTAGCATATGTACTTAGAAAAGACTATGTTAATTTTGATATTTTCTAAAATGCATTTTTCTGATCTGAATGTGTGGTATCTATGGTAATGGTTTTGCCTCCAATTTGGGGAATTTTTTTTAGCATGCAGGTGTAACAATAAGTACAGGCTGAACAGCTTGTTGTTCATTAATTCCAAAAGGCACATGGTCTGAGTGTCTGGCTGGTTCTTTTCTTTAGGCATTGACCTGTCTGAGTGTCTGCAGTATCCAGACTTCAGTGTTGTAGTCCTTTATAAAAAAGTCATTGTTGCCTTTGGCTTCATGGTTCCAGACGTGAAGTACAACGAAGCTTACATTTCATTTCTGCTTGTCCATCCTGAATGGAGAAGAGCGGGGATTGCCACATTCATGATCTATCATCTGATTCAGGCAAGTTCTCTCTGCTCATGATTTACCTAAATTAAGTGATTTAACTTTCAGGGCTTCCCAGAAAAACTTAGAGGAGGCATGAGACTGAGCTGACTTATTTAGCATAGTCTAAGCAAAAGGATGCCATTGTTACCTATCAAGAGATATGGAAGCTCACGGATTAAACCTCCAGCCAGCCCCTAAAATAAGATTCTATTCTTGGCTTCAGAGAAGCCCCTAGGTGAACATGTATCATAAATAAGACAGCAGAATACCATATGTGAGACTGTACAGCACACACAGTGCCTGTATTGGTACTGTTCTGCTCTTGGAATAAGTCTCATGACTTCAAGGTTCTGTTATCAGTTAATAAACATTCATCATAATTGAATCAATAAGCAGTACACTCCGAATGAATGTAGTGATTTTTTTTCTCCAACAAGCAAAAATTATTTTGATTTTAGGCAAGATATTGATATCTCACTTTGTAGCATGGGATTTACTGTTTCAGTGTCTTAGTCAGTGTTCTATTGCTGTGAAGAGACACCATGACCATAGCAACTCTTATAAAAAGAAAGCATTTAATTGGGGTGTTCCTACAGTTTGAGAAGTTTAGTCCACTATCCTCACAGCTGGAGCATGATGACAAGCAGACAGACACGGTAGCTGAGAGTTGACTGCGGATCTGATGTATCCAGCAGGAATAGAGAGCCACTGGGTTTGGCTTGGGCTTTCGAAACCTCAAAGCCCACCCCTCAGTGACACACTTCCACCAACAAGGCCACACCTCCTGATCCTTCCAAATAGTGCTTTTCCTTGGTGACTAAGCATTCAAATCTCAGCCTATGGGAGCCGTTCATATTCACAACACCACAGTCACCCAGGCTAGTCTTGGACTCGTGGCAGTCTTCAGAGGGCTCCAATTACAGATCTGAGTCACTGTACCAAGCAAGGGTTTTGTTTGTTTGTTTATTCTGAGTCAGGATCTCACTATGTAGCATTGGCTAGCCCTGAACTCACAGAGATCTACCTGTCTTTGTCTCTCACGTTTTGGGCCTTAAGGCATGTTGCTACCACTTCTGGCCCAGCAATGATTTTTTTTCTCATAAAACAAGAAGCATTTTTATTGTATGAACTGGTAAATATAGGCAACTTATATGCTTCTTTGAACTTTAACCTTCCTGAGTACAATATCACCAAGCAATAATTTTTTTTTTCTCAAGAATTCTTCTGGTAAATTCTGTTTAGAAACTAGTATAGAAGATTATGCAAGCTGTGTGGTGGTGGCACACACCTTTAATGCCAGTACTTGGGAGGCAAAAGTAGATAGATTTCTGGAGGCCAACCTGGTCTACACAGAGAAACCCTATCTTGAAAATAACAACAAAGATTATGCAATATTGATTTGGGCAAAAGTCTTTGTTTTATTTTGAGATAAGTTTTCCCTCTATAGTATAGGCTGGCCTGGAACTTGAGTTCTTGCCTCAAGAGAGGATGGAAATGATAAGGTGTTTTTCTTTTTTTTTCCTTTTTTTTTCTTTATTGATATTTATTGAGCTCTACATTTTCTTCTGTTCCCCTCCCTGTGTCTCCCCTCCCCCTTTCAAGCCTCCCCCAATGTCCCTATGCTCCCAATTTACTCAGGAGATCTTGTCTTTTTATACTTTCCCATGTAGATTAGGTCTATGTAAGTCTCTCTTAGTGTCCTCATTGTTGTCTAAGTTCTCTGTGATTATGGTTTGTAGGCTGGCTTCCTTTGTTTTATGTTTAAAAACCATATAAGGTGTTTTCTAATCAAGCGCATCTTCCCAATTGTTAGTGAAATTCACTTAATAATTCCTAGATGTGGGTAGGCATCTTAAAGCATCTTTCTAGAAATCACTTAAGGCAGAGACAGTAAGCCCTTGCCTAGTGTTCACACATGCTGCCTTGTGTCGATTCTGCATTCCTTCTCTGCCTTGTGCCCCCTCCAGGATGCATCTTCCTGCATTTATCTCCCTCTCAGAGTGCCTAGGCAGTTCTCTGGCTCTTTGTTACTAGCAGGGATGGAGGAGAGCGGGATGATAACTCAGAAGGCATCCTTGGTGCTTAGTGTAAGGCTTGGCATGGAGGCGAGCCCTTGTTGACTGTTTGCTCAGCTCATCTGTATGAGTGGGCACTTTGTATCCTAGTCAGACTGTAAGCCCAGGGCCCAAATAGGACCCAGTCTATAGTACCTGGTGATGGCCATGGTTAGATATCTATGTGAACTGTTTAAAACCACCGCCATCACCCCATAGAATTGCTCTGTGTGCTCACACCATGTTGTTGTCCTTGGGATAATAATCATGTTCTCTTGTCTCAGATGTGTTTAGAGACACAGTAAAAAAAATAATAATAATAAAATAAATAGAAAAAGAAGGAAACTGTCGGTTGCCTTAAACTCATCCGTTTTAAGGACTGTCAACCGCAGCATTTTGGTACCTTCCTCATTAAATAGTTCATACCTGTGTAGGCTGAAGTACGTCATTCTGTGTGGGCTAATTAAAGAATCTATGTCTTTATGTCCATAGAACCTTCTCTGTTCCTTTTTCCTAAATGCAAAAGCCTCAGTTCTGGGAAGTTAATTATGTCAGATTTAAAGAGACCTAAGGATATAGGTGCAGAAGACTTCAGGCTTTATAATTAAAATTTTAGTATTTAAAAGATTTTTATATAAGTTTGTATGTTTTCTAGCCTTTTTTTTTTTAATTTCTTTTTTTTCCCTGAGACAGGGTTTCTCTGAAGCTTTGGAGCCTGTCCTGGAACTAGCTCTTGTAGACCAGGCTGACCTTGAACTCACAGAGATCCGCCTGCCTCTGCCTCCTGAGTGCTGGGATTAAAGGCGCAACATCACAGCCCAGCTGTTTTCTAGCATTTATAGGAAAGGATTTATTATAGGTTGTGGGGATGATGTAACTGTCATCTATATGGAAAATAGAATTTCTCATTCTCTAGTTCTTCGAGGTTGTCATATTGTTGGTACTGATGTGTCTGATATTTAAACTTAATTGAATTATAAAATCCAGTAACACGGAAGCTGCTGAGCTAATGCAGCGAGTTAAAGCACTTGCCCCTGAACCTGGTGGTCTGAGTGTAATCCCTGGGACCACATGGTAGAAGTAAAGAACCAACCCTTGATAGTCCTCTTACCTCCAGTCTGTGCAGTATGGCATGCGTGAGCCCACACACATACCACCCCTGACATACATTAAAAAGTAAGGAAATAAAATTTAATTGAAATAATAAACAGGGCTGGAGAGATGACTCAGCTGTTAAGAGCTCTTAACTTACTGCTTTTGCAGAAGAGCTAGGTTTGGTTCCCAGCACCAGCATGGTAGCTTACAACCATCAGTAACTTTGGTTCCAGGGGATTAGCACCTTCTGACCTCCGAAGGCTCCTATACACATGTGATACATAGACATGCTTTCAGGCATATAGTAAAATAAAATAAATGGTATAAATAAATAAGTGTAATTATATAACAAAATATACTCAGTGGCCTTTTGCTTCAGGGTAAAAACAATCCCCCTGCCCCTAGCACATGAATTCCTTTAGTCTTGGGGATGCACAGCTCAGTGGCAGAGTCCCCTGGATTCCCAGCTGCTGCAGGGCGCTCCCTGCTCTGGTTCCAGCTGTTGCTAGGTACTCCTGTACCTCAGCCCCAGTTCCCGGTACCCTACTCGCTTCCTTCTGAAGATTGTCTCCATTTGTTCATCCTCTTTGCCCCTGTTGCTTCACCTTGTGTTTTCCACTTTTTGGCAGACGTGCATGGGCAAGGACGTGACTCTTCACGTCTCAGCAAGCAACCCTGCCATGCTGTTGTATCAGAAATTTGGCTTCAAGACGGAGGAGTATGTTCTGGACTTTTATGATAAGTATTACCCACTGGAGAGTACAGAGTGTAAACATGCGTTCTTCCTGAGGCTTCGACGCTGAGGTGAACCCCGTTCTTCCCAGAGAACAGTGGGTGCTGTCAGAGGACGGGCCTCAGAAGCTGTGCAGGCAGTCATCCTCACAGTGGGCCTGGTCACCCATGGGTAGTAGCCTCCACATGGCCCAGTGGAGCGAGTGAAGCAATGTGCCGTGGTACAGGTAGGAAGCTTTCATCCAGAAACCCTCCAGCCCATCCTGGAGTGGCCTCCAGCAGCATCGTGGACTCCACTGTCAACCAAAACCAGTGACTCTGCCATCCTCTTTCCACACAGTAGTGTGTGAGCACATGAGAGCTGCTGAAATGAAGCGTTTGAGAAAGGGCCCGCTCCTCCTGGGCTAGAGCTCAAGAAACGTGAAAGGCGCCAAAGGCTCGCAGTGCCCACGTGGCCGTCTGCTGTCCTGGGATGAGAGATTATAAGGGATGACTCCTGCCCTGTTCCTAGCCTGCGGGTGCTGTCGTGGCCATCTGCTGTCCTGGGATGAGAGATTATAAGGGATGACTCCTGCCCTGTTCTTAGCCTGCAGGTGCTGTCGTGGAATCCCAGGACTCACGGGGCACTGGAGTCCTTCCACCTCTTGCTGACTTTGGCCCCAGTCAGGAGGAAGAAATTCAATGTTTATCTCCATGCTGCTTTCCGTGGTCTACCTGTTAGCATCTCCTTGCAGGAACAGTGGCCTGGTATAATTTTTCCTGGCATGGCCTGAGAAAATAGCTTAAGAGGAACGGTTAAGCTCGACACAGTAGATGCCTTGCCTGGCCCTTCTCATGCCCAGAAAGTTGCATCACAGCAGTGGAGGTGCGGAGTGGTGGAGGCAGCACTGGAGGCCCCGTCAACAGGATGCTGCTGCTTCTTATGCTGCAGGTGTCTTTGGACCCTGGAAGTGCATTTCCAAAAGCATCAGATATTCTCAAATAAAACCTTACCGAGTAACAGCTCACAGCAGGGCTTCAGCTCAGTCATTTGTGCTCATCTTGTCTTTAATTAGGAGCAATGGCTGCTTTCTTTCTTTGTGGACTTTGGGTTGGGTTGAGAATCCAGAGAGAGCTGAATGCTTTCTAAGTTACTGCCATGCCATTTAAAACTTTTTCACATGGAACATTATTTGGATCTTCTGCCTTCTGCCTGCAGCCAGAATCCCTTTGTTGAGGGCAGCGTTTCTCTGTCATCTGGAGCAACATTTGAGGCTCTGTTTCTTTGAGAATTTAGAGCAGCACCACCTAGTGTTTTCCTATTCTCTTTTTCCTTCTTCCCAAGCATGTTCTACCTTTTAAAGGTTTTTGTCGATAATGGGTCATAAGCCCTGTCTTAGTTCCTTTTCTATTGCTCCTATAAGACACCATGACCAAGGCAACTTATCAAAGAGTTTATTTGGGGCTTGCAGTTCCAGAGGTTTAGAATCCATGACCACCATGGTAACGGTGCATGGCAGCGGGCATGCAGGCAGACATGGCACTGAAACAGTGGTCCTTGACCATCATGGTAACGGTGCATGGCAGCGGGCATGCAGACAGACATGGTGCTGAAACAGTGGTCCTTGACCACCATGGTAACAGTGCATGGCAGCGGGCATGCAGACAGACATAGCGCTGGAACAGTGGTCCTTCACCATCATGGTAACGGTGCATGGCAGCGGGCATGCAGGCAGACATGGCGCTCGAACAGTGGTCCTTGACCACCATGATAACAGAGCATGGCAGTGGGCATGCAGGCAGACATGGTGCTGGAACAGTGTTTGAGAGCACACATCTTGAGACAATCATGAAGCAGAGAGAAAGCTATCTGACGGTGTGGGCTTTGGACATTAAAAAGAGATTATAAGGGATGACTCCTGCCCTGTTCCAACAAGCCTGCACCTCCTAATTCTTCCCAGACAGTTCCACCAGCTGGGGACCAAGCATTCAAACATATGAGCCGATGGGGGCTGCTCATTCAAACAACCGTAAGCCCCGTGAAGTAAAATTGAGGAAGTCACATTTCCCAAACCTGGGAACCAGTTTTCAACTGTCTTGGGTGAATGTCGAACACCAGTGTGGCAGTGGCTTGGGGATGGGGGGCGGGCTGTCTCCAGCTTCCTGGTGCCGAGGAAGGCTATGATTATGATTGCTTTAAGTGTGCTCCAGATTTAGGGTGGGTTTGCCACCTTCAAATAGTAAGAAAATTCCTCCCAGGAGCGCCTATTTTACCTCCAGGGGTAGTCAGCTTTACAAGATTAGCCATTACTGGTCCATTCTTGTTCTGCTACCTTGACTCATTCACATCTCCTTATATCATGCTTAATTTTCAAATGAAAACAACCAAGTCATAATTTTGCTTAATATTATACAACTGTCCCATGTACAACTGCAAGCATATCATATATTTTAGAATAGGTGGCAAAGTTCTTTGAGGAATGGTTAGTCTTTTAATTATAATATAGATTTACAGCACTTAGCCACTACTACTGTTATCTCTTCATGCCTAGAATATTTCCATGTATCACAGATTGTCCCAGGGTGCCCACCCCCTTCTCTTTGCCTGGAAAGCCTTTCACTGTATACAGGTTTCCCTGTGCTAAGAGGACCTTTGCAAAAGTGAGTAAAGTGAAAAAGTTTGGTTTTCATGAAGACCAAAAGATGGGTGATGGCTTAGCCTCTGCCTGTGCTTTCTAACTTCAGCTCCTGCGCAGTTTCCTTGGCCTGTGCAGAGTGATCTGGCAGCTCGCCAGGAGTCCCGTGAGTAGTAGGCACATGGCTGCTTCTAGCCTTGCACTGCCCACAGGGTCAGGACCCAGGCAAAGGTGGAGCTGCCTGCCAAGGTTTCTCATGCTGCCCAGAGTATTAGGTGGAGTGGGCCATGAAGATCAGCTAGGCCCCTGGCAGCTCTGCTCACAGCCTCGTGAATATTGCATTCCTAGTGATCCGTGAATGCCCTAGGGAGAGCTCTGTACTGTAGCGCACAGCCTGTGGCTGTCAAAAGAAAAAATGAGAGGAGAGATGAGGTAGAGAAACAGCAAGGCTCCCATGCTTGATGGGGAACCTCTGTCAGCCAATGACCTTTAGGAGGTTGGGCCAGGTTAGGGTGTGACTTTTTGGGTACCCAGAGAAAATTGGCGGCCTGCCCAGGGCTCTCTTTGTCTGGTTCCTGTGCTACACAGCTGAGGTTGGACTTCTCGTTTCTATAATAAAGAAAATATAGTTGGTATATCCTGGGGTTAGCCTGGGATCCTCTGACCCATGGCATTCGGCACATGCTGTGTTCTGCTCAGGTAACTGAGATGTATTAGCCACACTGGGAGCTCCAGCCAGGGCTTACCTTACTCTGGCCCTATTCCTCACCATTCAGACCCACGTCCTGTCACCTAGCTTGCTAAATATCCCTGGCCCTTCCTTTCACTTCCAGCAATGTCTTAATATTTCTGCACCCTGCAAAGATCAAATTATGTGATGATACTAAGAGTTTTTCCGAGATGATGAGATCAGGAGGGCACAGCAGAGCATGGTGGTGTGTGCCAGTAATCCGAAGTCTGGCCTGGGCTAAGACCCTGCTCAAATAAACAAACCAGTTTGCCCTTCCTTCTACCACGAGACGACACAGCCTACTGGCTCAGTTTTTGGAGAAGAGAGGAAGCCCTCCCCTGACAGTACATCTCAAACATAAGGCTCCTCCATACGCCTGCAGCGTCAGTCACCCAGTCTGGTGTTTTGTCCTAAATGTTCTAGGACACTGGCCACTCCCTCTTGGGCAGCTCTTCAAGTTGCTATTCCATTCTCTGATTGCTTCCTGCTATCTATCTTCAGTCTGATGCTGGGCGGTTGTATTTCTTTCAAAAAAAAAAAACTGATTATATTTATGTATAATATAGAAAAATTTTAGAGGAGAAAACAGTAATTTTACTCTCAAGTTACTTTTTTGTTGGTTTTTTTTTTTTTAGCTTGACAGTATACCTGAAGTTCTCATGTCCTATTTTCCTAACGCTGGCCATATCATAACCATGTCTTCATAAATAGCATTGCAGCTAATGTACTTGTACTTCCTTCTACCATGGGCTGGGCATTTTACTTGTGGATATATTCCCAGAAGTGGAGTTCTTAGACCAGAGGACGTGTTCATTTTTACTGCTAGCTTCTTCATTTCTAGATTAAGGCACCCATCACTGAAAGCTCAGTATTAGAGGCTGGAAAGATGCAAGTAGCTCAGTCACTAGAGTACTTGCCACACAAGCAAGAGGGCCTGAGCTCAATCCTCTGTACCTGTGTAGAAAGTGGGGTATAATGGCACATACTCGCAATGCCATGCCAAAACTGGGGAGGCAAAGACAGGATAGTCTGAGGGGCTTGAGAATAGCCAGCCTAGCCCAGCCAGCAAGCTCCATGCCCAAGCAACAGGGTGCAAGCTTAGTACTTGACTCGAAGGCAGTGGTTCTCAACCTTCCTAATGCTGAGACCCTTTAAGGCAGTTGCTCATGTTGTAGTGACCCCAACCATGTCATCATATTGCTGCTACTTCATAACTGTAATTTTGCTACTGTTATGAATTGTAGCTATCCAATATGCAGATAGCTGATATGTGACCTCTGTGAAGCAGTTGTGTGACCCCAGAGATTGTAACCTACAGGTTGAGAACCACTGCCCTGAGACCTATGAAGAGGAAACCTGGCCTCCATTTGTGTTTCTCCAGAGGTGCACTGCTCAGCTATGAGGTCTGTTTTCAGCTGCTCCTCTTGGTCACCCAAGGCCCGGTATTTAGCAGTACACTTGGCCCAGGCTGCCTTCTCTGGCTTCTCCGCAGCATCATCAAACTGTTCTTGGTTTCCACCCAGTTCCAACCCCATTCACATCCCACAGAACTTGTTTGCTCTCCTAATTGCGAGGCCATAGGCATCACAGAGGTGTATGGTGTGATCGTAAAAGCTGCCCTGGATATTTGGTCCTGAATCTTGCATCTGTCACCACATCTCTAAGGTGGCCTTCTCTCAGCCCCAGAGCCCTCAGCTGTGGTCACTTACTTGCACGGAGAGAGCAGAGGGACCACCCCTCATCTCTCCTCCAGGGAGAAGCTGCTCAGTCTTTATCCTTGTCCTTCCTGCCCTCATGTTGACTGAAAGACTCAAGCCAGCAAGATGCGGCAGAGGACAAATGCCTTGATGGCAAGCCTGCCGACCTGATTGGTTCCCAGGATCCTCATGATCTAAGCAGATTTGAACTAGCTCCTACAAGTGTCCACTGACCTCCACACGTGTGCTGTATAATCAGGTACACGCCCCAACAAAAATGAATGTCATTAAGAAAACCAGACTCCTGGTGTGGTGATGCACGCCTTAAATCCCAACCCTCGGAGGCAGAGACAGGCAGATTTGAGCCCAGCCTGGTCTACAAATAGAGTTCTGGGACAGCTGGGGCTCCATGAGACCCCGTCTAAAGAATAAACCAGACTGACTGGCTTCTGTGCTCCAAAAGTACAAACCCTTGTGAGGGGCATAGAGACATAGCCAGGTGATGTTTGAAGAAAGCAGGTCATTGATTCCATGGGGAAGGTGGGGAGGGGAGAGGGAGGAAGCTGGAAGAAGACTGCAGAGCTGAGTTAGGCACTAGCCTTTAGTCAGGAAATGGCAGGACCCCGACACAAGCTGACTTTAAAAATGGCCGTTACCAGCCAGTGTGTTGGCACATACCTTTAATACCAACACTGGGAAGGCCCGAGTAAGTGGATCTGTGAGTTCGAGGTCAGCCTAGTCTACATAACAAGTTCCAGGACAGTCATGGCTACACAGATAAACCATCTCCAGAACCAAGGAGGTAGGGGAAAGGCCATCATCAGTTGTTACATCTGGGTAAACCCAGAGGCAATGTGTCCCCAGGCCACAGAACACTGTAGTTATTAACAATGTGACTTGGGCAAGTAACCGAACCTCAATTTCCTTATCTGAAAAGGGATTGTTGGTATCAAAATGACTTACTGTATATACACAGAAGTCCTTAGTGTCAGTGTTTCCCAAATATTTTAAAATATTTTTTATTTTATTTATTGTGTGTTGTGTATGTATTGGGGTGGGTGGTAATGTACCTGTGAGTGCAGGTACCTGAGAAAGCCAGGGATGCTTAATCCTCTTGGAGCTAGAGTAGCAGGCAGCTATGAGCTGCCATGTTGGTGCAGGGCACTGAACTCGGTCTTCAATAGCGGTATGTAATCTTTTTCTTTTCTTTTTTTTTTTTTGAGACAAGGTTTTTCTGTGTAACAGCCCTGGCTGTCCTGGAACTCACTCTATAGACCAGGCTGGCCTCAAATTCACAGAGAACCATTTACCCCTGCCTCCCGAGTGCTGGGATTGCAGGCATGCGCCACCACCGCCCCGGCCCAGCAACTGGCTGTTCTCACAGAGGACCCACATTTGATTTCTAGCATCTACATGCTGGTTCACAACCATCTATAACTCTGGTTCCAGGGGCTCCAACTCCCTCAGACACTCATGGTGGGCAGACACACATGCAGGCAAGCACCAATACACATAATACATTCTAGACAAAAAAAAAATCAGTTTACTTTTACATAGAATTGCAAAATATTCTGTAGGTATATGGATACCACAGGTCTAATCATGTCATTATTGTTGGGCATTCTGGCAGCTTTAAGTTTTTACCACCAAAAAAAAAAAAGATAGAAAAATAAAAGTTGTCGTATGTATAACCTGTTATATTGGTGCAAAATCCATGAGTCATTTATCAAGATAGGGTTTTTTTTGTTGTCTGGTTGGTTGGTTGGTTGGTTTGGGACAGGGTCTTGATAGATAGCTCAGGCTTATCTTCAGCTCACTATGTAGCTCAGGCTGGCCTCAAAGTTAGTTTCCGCTTGCCTCACCCTTCCCAGTGCCGATATTACAGGCTGCCAGGAAGAGACTAAAATTAGAATTTCAGCAAGAGCCGAGAAGCACAACAAGCCCTTCAGGATCCATTAATCTCCAAGTTGGTTTGCTGTGGATAGAAAGATGGTTCCAGAGGCAACTGCCCCACCCTAGGCCCAGCTGCAGGAAAGTCCAGTGTTTCCTAGAGGTGACCTGGAGCTTCCTTCAGTAAGCCAGGCCCACCAGGTCTCTCTTCCAAAAAGAAATCTCTGTGACAGGTTCCCCATATCTGGTAGGTGACTCCAGCATAACCATATGTCTACCAAACCCCACACATCTCTTCTGAGCTACTTTATGAGTGCCCACTGGTGATATAACAGTGTTGGGTAGAAATTCTGTGCAGGGCCTAGCTTTCTGTAGGTGGGCAGCATATGTTTCATAGGCAGCTGGCTGGATGCTCAGGTGGACTCAAATCGTAGTTTTGATCTCCACATGATACACAACACCTCACAGCAAAAATTAATAGGCATCCATGGGATGCTGCCTCATGTTCGGCATTCAGTCAAGCACTTTTACATAGAGCATCTCATTTAACGCTGTCCACAGCTCTGTGAGGCACAGGACTGGGCACCCTCTGGTTGTCACTTACCCAGCACACAGTCGTTCTGCAGAAAATCCTCCAAAAACCTTAGTGGGTTAGAAAGACCACTTTCTGTTTGTTTATGGTTTGTAAGTAGTTTAGGCTGAGCTAGTACTGGTGTCAGCCCCTTTGTGGTTAGCTGGGGGGCTCTGGGCTAGGATGATGGTGGTTGGGATCCATGCTGTCTCTCCTCCAACAGGCTTATTTACAAGGAGAGAGGTAACAAAGCTTCAGAAATGGGAGACCGACGGAGAAAAGAGAATGACAAAGGTGGGATGGGGTGGGGTGACTTACAGAGGTTGCCTCAGAATTGGCCTGTCATTTTGCCACATTCTATAGGCAAAGCAAGTCACAGATTTATTAGATTGGAGACTTGCCCTCACCTCTTGGAAGGAGCTAAAAAGTCACACTGCATAAAGCATGGAGTCAAGATGGTTGGAACCCAGGAACCTTACGAGTTCCCGGCACTCAGGAGGCAGAAACAGGCTCATCTCTGTGAGTTCAAGGACAGCCTGGTCTCCATAGTGAGTTCCAGGACAATCAGGTCTAGGGACCTGTCTCAAAAAGAATTTTTAAAATATATTTTCATAGTTAGGCTCCTCTCTCTCTCTCTCTCTCTCTCTCTCTCTCTCTCTCTCTCTCTCTCTCTCTTTTGGTTTTCGAGACAGGGTTTCTCTGTGGCTTTGGAGCCTGCGCTGGAACTAGCTCTTGTAGACCAGGATGCTCTCGAACTCACAAAGATCAGCCTACCTCTGCCTCCCGAGTGCTGGGATTAAAGGCGTGCACCACCACTGCCCCGCTAGGCTCTTCTCTTAAGGAAAAAAAAAAAAAACAAGGCTTGACAAACTTTTTGTCATTTACTTGACTTGTTTTGCAAGTCAGAGGAAGGAAGAACTGAGCCAAAAATGGTAGGTAGGTTGTAACCTAGAAAATCAAACAATAGGGCCTAACCATTCAGCCCCTTTCCCTTCTATCTGGGCAGGGGATGGCTTCCTGACCATAGCAACCCTCGTGATCTTGGCTTACAGAAGACCTAGCATGTAAGCAGGCCTCAGAAAGAGAACTGTCTTCAAAGAGTCCTTGCAGGAGAGCTGTGTGGCCGAAGTGGAAGGTGGAAGGTGGCATGCAGATGGTCTGTGCCCAAACAGATAGGTGGGTGAATGGAAAGAGAGCACTGTAGATCCCTGGGAGAAAGTAGAGCTATGTGGCCAGGGAGGTATGTGGATGGGAGAATGAATGGTTGGGTACACGAATGAGTTGTTGGCCAGTAGATAGGAGGGGCTGAGGCTAGCTACCATCTTCTCTGCTTGGTCCTGACTGATATTTAGAGGCAGGAAATAAAGAAATGTGGACCAATAGGAGGCATCTCTTGAACTGAGATTCTGACGACAGAAGGAGCCTGGCTTTCTAGTCAGAAGTGTGACACCGTGGGCCTTGAGCTGGAAGTGAGCACGGTTTTCCTGCCTTCAGGGAGAATGTGCAGAACCAAACTTAAAGGTGCCATTCGGCACCAAAGCACAGGCTGACCGATTTCCGCAGCTCTCACTTCTCCAGTCCTAAGCATTCTACCCACTGACCTGCTAAATCTCCTATGCAAGGTGCTGGGTCCCTAGAGGACCTTTATGTGAAGGAGCTAACAGTCAGGGCTTCCCCTTCCAGGGCTTCAGGTAAGGTTGGGAGTGGGTTCTGCAGGCTTGAGTCTAGTCTGGTAACAGGTCTTTCTCCCCCTTTTCATGGGCCACTCTGGATGGATAGCTCTGTTGTGGATCCATGTCTGGAACCAGGATTTGTGTCAGGCACCTCAGACCAGCCCAAATTGCTTTATGGGAGAGGCATGGATTCTGGTCTGGAAGCCGGGCTGCCCTACAGGTTGACCCGTTGTACCATCGTCCAAACCCCAATTCCTCTCCACATAGAATTCTGAGGAGATGGGATGGGCCCCAGACGTAAGAGCTGCGACAGCTTCTAGAGGAGTCCTCAGGGAGCTGCAGCTTCACAGAGGCTAAAGTGTTTGCTTCAGGCGCCCTCAGAATAAGTCAGCTGGTTCCTGCCCTGAGTTCTCCAAATACCCCCTAGCAAAGATATGTTGTATCTTTAACATAACTTAGCCTTATGGGGTGAGGGGGACTGCCTCAGTGGGTGGCTCATGTTCAAAAGCCTGCCTGGTCCCTTGAATCCCGAGGGTGGCCGTGGCTTTCTTCATGGCTCTGAGGGACGCCTGTCGGCCCAGCCTTTGGTGGCTCTTTGTTGAGGGAGGTGGGGTGGGCTGTGATCTCTAAGAGTGGGACAGGTGAGAGGAAAGGAGAAATTCTCTGTGTGGGAATGCAAGGCCACACAGAGAGAGGCTGGCTGCCTCTCTCTGCCAGGAAGGGCACTAACAGCCTTGTTTGAAGTGAATTATTAAGTACTTGCCTCAGGGCCAAGCTCTGGCAAGCCTGCCATCTCATCTAGTGCTTTCTACCACGGCTGCTGGTGGAGATTACTCTGGAAGACACCAGAGACAAGAGTAAGATCCAGTTATTATGTAAACCTAAGCCTGGTCTTAACAGCTTTGAGTTTACTGGCTTTTTTTTTTCTTTTTTTTGCTCAGAGCCTTGATATTGATATTCTTGGGAATAGACAAAAAGTACTGGAAATAACTGAGTTTGGTGTAAGGAAAAACAATGGCAGGAAGGGGAACTCAATCTTTTTCTCTTTCCTTTGTGTGTGTGTGTGTGTGTGTGTGTGTGTGTGTGTGTGTGTGTCTATATACATGCATGGAGAGGCCACATTTTGGTCATCATTCTTTAGAGACAGAGTTCCTTATTGGCCTGGAGCTTGTCAATTAGGCGGGTGAGCCCAGGGATGTGCTTGTCCTTGCCTCCTCGGTGCTGGGAATATAAAGACACAGCACCAGCCTGGCTCTTTTACACAGACTATGACCCCAGCCCCAAAAGGCTCAATCTGAATGTACTTATTTGGAACCACCTACAAGACATACTGAACCAAAAGGATAAAATTCAGAATAGTTTCCTCCTATTTATATTGAAAGTGGGGTGGTTGGAGGGTGGCTCATTGAGTGAGATCCTCAGCACCCACGTAACAGGTGGGCACAGTGGCTCATGACTGTAACCCCAGCACGGGGGTGGCTTGGGGTAGGCTCCCTTGCTCCAGTCTAGTCAAAACAGCAAGTACCAGATTCAGAATATGATTAAAACCAGGTGTGGCGGCATATGCCTGTTGTCCATCACTTGACAGGCAGAGGTAGGAAGATAAGAGTTCAGGGTCATCCAGCCTAATGAGTGTAGTTGTTTTGCTTTGTTTTACTCTTTGGGGGCCACTGCCCAGCCCCCAGATAAATACATCAGACTTATTCTTACTTATGAATGCCCAGCTTTAGATGGGCTTCTTTCTTGCCAGCTTTTTTAACTTAAATTATTCCGTTTCTCTTTAACTATGTGTTGTCTCTGGGCTTTTTGCCTTTTTTTATTCTCCGTATCTTTTCTTTTTGCTCCATGGCTGGCTGGGTAGCTGTCCCCTGGCACCCTCCTCTCCTTCTCCTTTTCTCACTCCTTTCTTCCCTAGATCTCTCCTCCTATTTATTCTCTCTGTGTGCCAGCCCTGCCTATCCTTTCTTCTGCCCAACTATTGGTTGTTCAGCTCTTTATTAGATCAATCAGGTGTTTTAGACAGGCAAAGTAACACAGCTTCACAGAGTTAAACAAATGCAACATAAAAGAATACAACACATTTGCATCATTAAACAAGTGTTCCATAGCATAAATGAATGTAACACATATTAAACTAATATTGCAGAACATACAAATCCAGGACAGCTTGGTCTTCATAAGACCCTATCTCAAACACATCCTCAAATATGTGTGCTTGCAACACACACACACACACACACACACACACACACATATGTAATATACATATATATGTGGTAGAGAGCTTAGAGGAAGCATAAATAATACATATCATAGACCACACATATAGAACATATATATAATATATATACACACACATGTATATTCATTTATGTGGTGGAAAACATAGAAGTTACCAGATGTTTACATCTGGCCTCCACATGTATGAATGCTAGCTAGCGTACCTGCATACACGCACGCCCCAATAAACTCCAACTCTCCTATTTTTAAGAAGGCCTGCAAGGGGTAGTGGAGTACAACCCACAATGAAAATGACATTATAATGAAGCCACATTGAGGTTGTGGACCCTTCTTTAGTGTGCAGATTTGCAGCTGGGAAGGTACCCTGAGCCTTAGTTTCTGATGGAGAAGGAAGATCTAATGCAGCTTCAAGGATGTTTAGTGGCATCCAGGCTATTAGGAGGCACAGCTACCAAGATGGAGCCGTGGATAACCTGGGTGCCTCCAACCTAACTCCTCGCCTGCTGGACTCAAGCCAGCTCCCAGAGGCTCTGCTGTGGAGATTTGCTCTCGGGAATGTCACGGTGTGCTGAGGAAGGTGTTCCTTCACCCGCCGTGCTGCTTTGTCCTTGGGAGGCTGTGCTGGGTCTGCCTTCACTGAGACTGTGTATGCATCCTGGAAAGCAGTGATGTGACTAGTGTACAAAACCTGCTCCAAAAGACTGACGACAGAGTTCCTTGAGTGCCATCTTTTGCTGTGGTGTTTCCAGTGCTGAGACACTGCACTCTGCCTCATGCCGTGTCAAAGCGGAGAGAAAGCCCTTCTACAGGTGCCGTCAGGGCCTTAGAGGGAACTGTGGCAAAGAAGTACATGTCCTTACAGAAAGTCAAATCAGGGGGATCAGGGGAGTCCCCAGAGCAGTGGTTCCCAATCTTTCCTAAGCTGCCACCTTGAATACAGCTCTCGTGCTGTGGTGACCTCCAACCATGAAGTTATTTTCATTGCCACTTCATAGCTGTGATGGTGCTATTGTTGTGAATTGTCATGCAAATGTCTTTGTTTTCTGGTGGTCTTAGGGTGTGAATTGTCATGCAAATGTCTTTGTTTTCTGGTGGTCTTAGGGTGTGAATTGTCATGCAAATGTCTTTGTTTTCTGNTTCTGGTGGTCTTAGGGTGTGAATTGTCATGCAAATGTCTTTGTTTTCTGGTGGTCTTAGGGTGTGAATTGTCATGCAAATGTCTTTGTTTTCTGATGGTCTTAGGGTGTGAATTGTTATGCAAATGTCTTTGTTTTCTGATGGTCTTAGGGTCCTTTGTGAAAGGGTCCTTAGACCCCTTCGGGGTTGCAAAGCATAGGTTGAGAACCACTGCCCTAGAGTGCAGGTGGGAAGCCAAGGGTGAGTCTGTGCTCAGCTTGAACCCAATTTGTGTGTGTCAGACTTTACTAGTCGTCGTCTTAGCGGTCATCCTGGGGCAGCAGGTCTGGTGCGGGGGCTGATGTCCTGCACATCCTGCGCCCCAGGAGGCCCCTGCTACTGGTCCACAGCACACTCAGAGGGAGGAGTGAGCATCTGGAGAGTGTTCTCTTCTCCCCCTTTTTATTGTGTGTGGATGAATATGTGTTCAAGCACACCTGTGGCATGAGAGGACAGCTGTGGGAGTCAGTTCTCTCCATCAGCCTTCGCAAGTCGTCAGACTTTAGTGCCATTGCCCACTGAGCTACCTCACAGGCACCACCTCAAGCTTTTGAAAGAAAACCCAGGAGGTGCTTGGTGAGATAGATAGTTCCAGCAAGGAACAGGAGGCAGAGGCAGGTAGATGCTTTTGAGTTCTGGGCCAGCCAGAAGTACACAGAGAGACTGTCTCAACAAACAAGTGAACAAACAAAATCTCTCAGAGCTTCCTAACAGCACTGGAGCAAGAGCCTTTCCCAGGGCCAGGTGGTGGTGGCACCTGCTTAGTTCGAGGCCAGTCTGGTCTCCAGAGTGAGTTCCAAGACAGCCAGGACTGTTACACAGAGAAACCCTGTCTCAAAAAAAAAACAAAAAATAAAACAAAAAGACCATTTCCAGTATTTGTCAGGTTAGGTGTCTTACATGATAATGATAATAATAAGGCTGAGTAATTGCCTAAGGAGAGCTCTTGGCTTTACTTTTTTAATATAGATATGTGTGCCTCCTAACTACAGCATACACAGGACACACAATACAAACTTGTGCTGCTAAGGCCTGGGAAGTCAGAAGTCTGGAATGCGACTCACTATAAAATCAAGTCTAGCCCAGGAAGGCTGTACTTCTGAAGGCTCCAGGAGGCTCTAACACCCACCCCGCCTTTGCAGCTGCCGCCTTTCTTAGCAGCTGGCACAGCAAACCCTTTACTGAAGAAGCCACTTCTCCCATTCCCCAAGTTTATTAAAAGACATCTATGTAGTCCTGGCTGACCTGGAATTCAATACATAGACCAGGCTGGCCTAAACTCACAGAGATCCTCCTGCCTCTGTTTCAAGCCAGCACAACCAGCTGAAAGACTTTAACAGTGACATTTGTGTGTATACACATATGTGCGGAGAGGTAGCTATCAGGAGTTGCTTTTCCTCTCCCACCATGTGGATTTGGGGCATCAACCCGGGCTTGGTGTCAAGGGTCTTACCCACTGAGTCCTCTTGAAAGACATTTTTAACAGATTGAAAAACAGCAGTTAATAGAGAGGACATCAGGAAGAAAGTAACTCACCTGGGAGCGCGGGTTCTGGCGTCTCGAAGAGAGCTGACCCTTGTCCGCGCTGCAGGGAAAGGTAAAACGGGCTGCTCTGGAACGGGTGAGTAGCTGCTCCTAGGAGTCCGTGGGGGAGTTTAAAGAAGTTTTTATGAATATTCATGGGGGTAAATGCACCCATTTTTCTATCTAAACTGTGGTATGCCAGATTCTGTTCTCTTGGAAATTACTTTGGGATTTGGTATGGAAGTTTCTAGAATTTGGGTCATTAATAATACCAGTTGATTTCCTCCTTGCCCATGTGTCCAAACAGAAACTTTTAGGGATCAACCCACTATTTTCTGTAAGAACCATAAGGTTCAACTCTTTTTTAGAAAAGGTCTTAAGAGTTTAGACAGCAGGGGAAGTTGATCACATGGGAATAATTAGCATTTCTAGCTCATTTCTTTGCACTTGTAGCCTCTGAGACCCTCCCTTGTAGTCGGACTTTTCTGTCCCACCAGCCATCTCCCAAATATCCACACAGAGGCTTATTATTAATTATGAATGTTCAGCCAATAGCTTAAGTTTGTGACTAACTAGCGCTTAGAGCATAAATTAGCCCATTTCCATTCATTTGCATGCTACAGTGTGACTGTTTTACCTCTGCTCTGTACTGCCCATGCTGCTCCTTCCGAGTCCTGGCATCTCCTGGCTATTCTTCCTCTGATGCCACCTTTTTTCTTCCCAGTGTCTTCCTAGTCTGGCTCTCCCACCCAATCTCTTTCTGCCCTGCTATAAGCCAGTCAGCTCTTTATTAACCAATAAGAGTAATACATATTTGCAGTGTACAAAAATGGTTTGACAGCACTCCCATCTAGTTTCCCATCAAATATACAACATAATAATACAATATAGACCATAAGGCACAGTCACTTGAACTTCTTTCTTCTCTCTTACTCTCCCTCACTGTTTGGGTACCATATCCATCTGCATTGCCCCCACCTCCACTTTTAGTCAGTACTAGTTTTAAACATTTGGGTCCACTTAAACAATTTTTTACTTTTTCAGGTGAGAGAGAACATGGTATTTCTCTGTGTTTGGATTATATTGTAACACAGTGGCCTCCAGTTCCATCCATTCTGCTGCAATGATGTGATGTCATTCTTTCTATGAATGGGTGCCATTCTGTTGTGCACATATTTTCTTTATCCATCCATCCATCAGTGGATATGGTAGTTCTTTATCTTGGCAATTGTGAACAGTGCTGCAGGGTACATGGGACTTCGGGTGTCTCTGCAATATGCTGATGGCATGTCCTTTGGCCATGTGCCTGAAAGCAGGACAGCTGGGTCATGTGATAGAACTGGTTAGATTTTCATGGGACCTCCATACTGTTCTCCAGAATGGTGGTAGTTAGAGAGCTTGCAGGTGCATTTTCCCATCAGCCTTGATCTCCTTGTGAGGGCTGCATCTCTCCTCAGCTTATATACACTCAGCTGGAATTTGCTGGGAATGTAGCCAGGAACCAGTAAATGTTAATTGCCTCCATTTTAACTTGTCATCTTTCCCATGATTACTCAATCACCATGAGCTTTAATCTCTTGCATATGTAGTTTCTCTTTTATGTGAATCTTTTTTTAAGCTTTATTTATCTTACTTTATGTGGATGAATGTATGTGCATACCTATTGGATCCCCTGGAACTGAACTAGGGGTATGGGGGACTGTAAACCACCATATGGGTGCTGGAAGTTGAACCTGCCAGAGTGACTACTGTGCTCCCAACTACTGAGCCATCTCTTCAGCCCCTTACATGGACTTATCAGAAGCATCTTCACATAACAATGGCTTAATATGTTATTCTGGCTTAGAGAGTAAAGATGCTGTATGCTAAGCCTGATGACCTGAGTTCTATACCTGGGGCCCACATGGTAGAAGGAGAGAACTAACTTCCTGCAAACTGCTTCCTCTCTACATGAATGAATGAATGAATGAATGAATGAATGAATGAATGAATGAATGAATGTTAACGGTTATTACAGGGTTGGAGCAGGAAGCACACAACTATAAACTATACAATATCAAGACAGAAGGATCAAGAGTTTATGGATGTTGTGTGACACTGTTCCTTGAAGACATGGCAAACATCTAGTTACTCCAAATAGAAAACCAATGGTAAACCAAAGTAAGGATATCACCAAAGTGCAGCTTGCTGAAACAAAGTTTTATTGGGTTACTTGCAAGAGTAGAAATGACTCAAAGACATCTCCAAACCCCACACCATCATGAGTGACAATTCAGAATATCTGGAACCTGGAGCACACTTTGTAAACTGTAGACAGCTCCACACGCTGGAGAGTGTTCTTTCCAGGTGGTTCAGTTGATGTGAGCCTTTTCCAGGCAGCTCAGTTGTCTTAGAGTGTCTCTTAATATTCCTTACAGCTTATGGGAAGGGAGCTGCCCAGTGAATTTGCTCAGTTTCAGGGACTTCCTGAAGATATTGAGTTGTTTACTTCCTCAGTATAAGGAGCTTTCCAGTAGGATTGAAAGTTTGACCCCTCTGTAAAAATCCTGCTGTTTCACCTCCCCTTTAACATCCTGTGTCTTAAGGAGCTTCCCTTCAAGGTGGAGGGTTTTAATCAGAGAAAACTGCCATGCAATCATGCTCATCCTCAGCTGCACAGCTAGTTCAAGGTCAGCCTGGGCTACCTGAGACCCTGGCTCCAAAAACCAAACAACAAAATCACTATTTCAGTCAACACCCTAATAATCTCTGGCAATTTCAGTCAAATATGATTCAACTTAATTTTGGCTTCATAAGCATTGTCATGTATAGTGAAGAAAATCTGCTATAACAAAAATTAAGTTCATAGGGACTGGGGAGATGGCTCAGTGGATAAGAGAGCACTTCCTGCTTTTCTAGAGGACCCAGGTTCTTCTCCCAGTGATAACATGGTGACTCACACCATCTTCAGTTCCAGGAGACTCGGTGCTTTCTTCTGGCCTCCTAGGCACCAGGCACACTTACAGTACACCAACATACATGCTGGCAGAACTGTTACAGCTCTGAAAGGAAAAGGTTCCCCGGTGGAAAGTGTTGCAGCTCTGAAAGGAAAAGGTTCCCCGGTGGAAAGTGTTGCAGCTCTGAGAGGAAAGGTTTAGCCAGTGGAAATGTTGTAGCTCTGAGGGGAAAGTTATCCTCATAGTTGGGAACCAAGGAATACCACAAAGTCACACCACATAGCAAACCTCACACAAGAGATTTATTGGGAGAGACAGAAGATGGTGGCTGCCTCTGCTTGGGACAGCAGTGGGGAACTGAGTGGGAGGCAGGCTTTATATAGGGTTTCTTGGGGGCAGAGTTTTTCAGAATGGAGATTTCTAAGATAGAGATTGGTGGGTTTTCAAACCCAGAAGTGGATTTAAACCTTTTACTCTACAGACATAAGATGACAATCAATAAATATTTTTAAAAATTAAGTTCAAAATCCATAAATTAGAGTTTACTGATCTCAGCAATTACCTAGAAAATTCTGAGTTTAAAAAAAATATATCAAAAACTAAAATAAAAAAGGCCCAGCACTCAGGAGGTAGAGGCAGGCAGATCTCTCAGTTCAAGGCCAGCCTGATCTACAGAGTTAGTTTCAGGACAGCCAGAGCTGCACAGAGAAGCCCTATGTGTGTGGGGGGGAGGAGATAGGTGTGTCCACATGTGCTGTGGGACAATGGTCTTTTTTCCTGTCACTTGTATTATTTTTAATAAAATGCTGATTGGCCAGTAGCCAGGCAGGAAGTAGAGGCATGGCAATGAGAATTATGGGAAGAGGAAAGTTTCAGTCTGCAGTCGTGACCCAGCTACAGAGGAAGCTTTAGGAGGTGTGACTTAGTAGAAGAAATTGAGATCACTGGGGCCACGATGTGTTGCAAGATATTTGATCACACTGTGAACCTCAAGGCTTCAATTACTTCCTGGAAAAACCTATTTCTAGTTGTGGTGTGGCTCAGTCCTAGCACACACCTTCAATCCAGGAGCTTTCTGCTTACTGTAAACAGGAGTAAATGAAGTCAACCATAGGTCAAGAGGTGGAGCAAGCAATCAGTTGATAGGAAAAACCATAGAGGGTAAGAGGGAGTCAGGAGGACAGATAGAGAGACACACAGTAAGTAGAAGGGAGTGACATTCAGTTTTCGGGGATGTCAGCAGAGGAGGAAGGTCAGCTGGGTGCTTTCTCTGGCTCTCTGAGCTAGCAGGCTTTCACCCCAGCATCTGGCTCCCAAATCTTTATTGGTAAAATCAAGTGATTGACATTTTATTAAAAACAACAATGATGTTGGTACCCTATCCCCCTTTCTATCCTGGAACTTGAACCTGGGACCTCACGTATACTAGGCAAGTGCTATTCTACTGAGCTGCATCCCTAGCTTGGCCTCTTTCTCTCTCTTTAGCTTCCTGGTTCCCATGAGAAGAGCAGCCTCCTCTGTGATGCTTGCTGTGCTAATGCACTATTCAGCTCCAGGCCCAAAGCAGCAAGGTTAAGTGACTATAGAAGGTAACCTTTGAAGCTGTAGGGCTTAAAAACCTTATGAGCCAACATAAACCCTTTCCATCATTAAGATGATATTTTTCAGGTGTTTCAGTGATGGGCTGCTAACTAACACAAGGTCAAAGCTACCTGATAGGCATGAGATTTGAATTAGCTATGATGTTGATGCCAGGCCCATGACCAAGGGATAGGTAACTAATAGTCATATATGTTAAAATAATAAACTACTTGAGTGCACAGTCTGGTCAGTCCTTCAGGGCTTCCTGTGGTGTCTCTTCATGAGATGATGTTTAGAAGACTCAGATTCTAAAATGATGATATGAGTGTAGCTGACTCACTAAGAATGTTTTCTAGGAAGGAAGGCCACACAATTGTGTGATGTCAGGCAAAGCCTATGGCTTCTGCTAGATCCCTGATCCTGAGGTCGATGCTTCTAGTTTCTCTGATTCCAGGCCAATGTGTGTCTGCTCCATGAATGCAGCCTTCAAGTCTCAGTCACAGCTACCCCCTTTGGAGGGGGTGAACTCTTAGACACCGTTGGTAGTTTCAGTATGGAAACTGTCTTCAGGAGCCTGAGAACAGACCATCGAACAAGATCTCAGACGTGAACCATGAGATAACCTCCTGATGTCAAAGGGCTCCAAGGGACCTGAGACCTGCTGGTGCACGCCTTCCTTACCAGACATTAGGGGGAAACTGAGCTCTGCTGAGGACCGCCATGGTGCTGTAGTCCTCATGGGGCCCCGCACAGGTGAGATGTGTTGTGTTCACACAGAGCACAAGGTGCTCTGTGCTGTGTTCACACCCTGCGTTCAACAGTAAAGCTTTGCACTTAAAGGTGAAGAATGCTTCCAGGGTAGTTAGGTGGTTGCCCAAAGTTACATAGTGAGTCTGTGATTTGTGCTCTGTGTGTGTCTTCCAGGGTAGTTAGGCGGTTGCCCAAAGGTACATAGTGAGTCTGTGATTTGTGCTCTGTGTGTGTCTCCAGACTCTTTCCTGTGGTTTTGCCTGAGAAAGAGATGACCTTCATGAACCCTAGAGGATCTTCCCTTGGTCTTACCAACACAGGATGATAGCTGCGCTGAATTCATGGCTTTCCATTGCTGTACCAGTTTTGTGTGGTTGACAGGACACATCTGTTAACTGCAAGACATAGTATGGCTTAAAACAAAAACTTACTGCCTTACCGTTCCAGAAGATGAAACCCCAAAATCAAGTTACTGGCAAGGCCCTGTTTCCTATTAGACTGCCCAGGAAGGGGTGACTACAGACCTCCCTGCTTCCAGAAGCCTCAGCTCATCCTTAGATGCCCCAACTTTCTGTATCCTCCAACCCTCCACACCCTTCAATCCACTACACCTCCGAACGTTCAACCCTCTATACCAGTGGTTCTCAACATGTGGGTCACAACCCCTTGGAGGGTGGCCAGTTCCTTCATGGGGTCATCTGAGACCATCGGAAAACACAGATGTTACATTGTGATTCATAACAGTAGGAAAATTACAGTTATGAAGTAGTAAAGAAATAACTTTATTGTTGGGGTCAGCACCGCATGAGGGACTGAGTTAAAGGGTCATAGCGTTAGGAAGGTTGAGAACCACTGCTCTTCATCCCCCCACCCTGCCTACAATTCTTCACACTGCACAACCCACCACATACGTGCTCCAAACCTTCAACTCCTGATGCCTTCCAACCTTCATCCCCCTCCAGTCCTCCACACTGTCAACCCCGACACCCTCTAGCACAGTATACCCTACAACCCTACAACCCTCTACACCCTCCAGCTCTCCATACCCTAGAACCTTCCACATGCTTCAATACTCTCCAACCC
>JAQHUG010000009.1:11949238-11966284 GCA_028555095.1 Dicrostonyx torquatus
GGCTCACTTCCTTCTCTCTTCCCAGAACTTCCATTCTGTCTACTCCGCCCACCTAAGGGCTGACCTATCTTACAAGCCAGACAGAGTCTTTATTCAACCAATGAGAGTAATACAAAATACAGGAGACCACTCCCACATCACATGACTACCGGCAAGAGCAAATTATCTTATGCCTGCCATCAGCAGCACTCCAGGGAAAGCTGAGTTCCTAGACTACATCCCAGCTTGCTCTCTAGGAAGTACCCACAATTCTTGTCTTGTCTTCTGTGGCAGGTCCCTTCCTAATGCCTTTAAGGAAGAAGCAATGCACTGCCCTGTTGGAGTGTGAAGATTTCCAAGGACTTTCCTGAACCTTTGTTGTTTGTTTGTTGTACTTCCTGGGACCCCTGGCTGCCTATAGTTCCTCCTGCTGGGGAAAATACTCTTAGGTTCCTGACTGCCCAGCTTCAGGTGAGTGCCGTTGCCATTCACTTTTACATCCTGAACCAGGAGTCCCAGTGGGGACCAGAACCCCAGCTGGTTCTCCCAGGAAGATCCCCTTGTTCTAAGGGTGACAGTTTGCGCAGGGAATCAATATCCAGGCCAGGTGTGCTCCTCCAGCCATTTCCCCTGCATTCCATTCCACCTCAGTGTTTGTTCAGCCTGCTCGGTTCTAGGGCTCGTCAGGAGCTGGCTTGCGACTGTCCTCATTTGCTGTTTGTCCTTCTGGAATAGTTTTCAGTTATTTTCCTGGCACCTGCTTCAATAGACGTCTCTCACACCTAGTGACAACTGCACACACACACAATTTTATTTTAAAAGATGCATAACTTTAATGCATACAATCATTGTCACACCCAATAACATTAGTAACTTAATATGATTTAATATTCAGTCCGTGTGAAGTTTTCCCCAGTTGCTTAAGAAGTATGTTTTCTGTTGCTTTCTTTTTTTCTCCAGTTTTAACATCTGTGATCGGAGGTAAAAGAGATGTGGCATTCATCCAGCTGGCTTTCTCTTCCTGTGCCCCTCCTCCTGTTTCCTTGGGCCTTGCTGTAACTTATCTGGCGATACAAGCTGGCTCTCTGAGTTTGCCTTGCTCCTTTGTTCTTTCCAGATTCACTTTCTGTTTGATTGGCTGTGGAATCCTCTCTTGAGTTCCACACGTGCTCACTTAGCTCCACGAATTGTCACTGTATTGTCCTCTTGTTGCTTGCACACAGTAGTAAGGCTCTTTCATTTCCACACACCAGGCTATTTTCTTGTCAAGGGTCTGATCTGATTTGATCCTGCTCTTCTGCAGACATGCTCGCTACTATGGTTCTGGAAATTCTTCAAAACGAAGCAGAGACCTGGCAACTCCTTTTTAGGTTGCTCAGACTCGAAACCTTGGGGTCATCCTTGATTCTTTCTTGTTTTTACAAGCTGTCTACAGTAGCTAAATCTGAAATCCAGTGACCTCTGACCCTTGCCGCTTCCACTATGGTCTGGGTCTGTGGATGATCAGTGCCATCTCCTGACCTCACTTACTCTCTTACCCTGCCCTAGGCACGTTTGTATAGAAACCACAAGGAGCTTTTCAGCTGTAAATCAAATGATGTCACCCGTTTATAAAACCCCTTGCCAGAGGCTTTTTATGTTAATCAAAGTTGAAACCAGTGTCCTCCAACACTAGGTCTCCTTGCCCTATATTTATGCTTGGACTTCATCTCTACTCCTCTGTCCTGACATGCCACATCAGTGATATCCATTGTTCCTCTGCCTTGCCAGCCTGTGCCCAGGCTATTCTCTTGTCTGAGCTATTTACTCCTGCACATCCTTCAGACCTAACAGAGGTCTCTCTGACCACTCTTTAAAATTCCAGAGCCCCAGCCACTTCTATTACTGTTCTGCACTCGTCCATGTTTGTTAAAGGGTGTGTCTTATTCATTCATCTATTCTCCTAGGCTGTAATCACTTAAGTTGAACCATATAAGATAATAATCTCCACACCTTTGGTGCTTTAGTGGGTTCACTAGAAGACTGGTGTCGGCAAGGACCCCTGGTCTCACCCTCTTCATGTAGCATGTAGTAGCTGGCTCCCTGCCTCTGTGTGTTCTCTCCAGGAGGGTAGCTGGAACTTCATACATGGTATCTTAGGAGTCCCAAGAGTGAAAGTTGTCTCATGTTCTTCAGATGTAAGCTGGTGGTACAGTGTTACCTGAATCACGCTTATTAGTTAAAGCAGCGCAACCCAAAACCAGTGTTTAAAGCTTGGGTAAGGGCAATCTGAACAACAGAAAACATAGTGATAGTATTAATTATAACCCCAGAGATAAGAACCCATCTGGACATAAATAACTGAGTTCAGTAAACAGGGAGATGGCACAGCTGTTCTTACAGAGTTGTAATGAATGCACGCAGATGGACAAAGGGAAAGAGAACATTGTCACTTTGTACATGTCACAGTAGTAACTGGTGTGACGGGCTTCACACATGTGTGGCTGAGTAAGAGACACGGGCTACTGGTAAAATCTCCAGGTATTCCCTCAGCAGTGTGAGTGATACTGCTATCTGTCCACACCAGTGAGCCAATCCCTGCTCAAGTTTCCACTCTTAGTGCTCTGTGTGTATGTTCAGAGTAGCACGGTGGAGCACACAATCTTTTTGTGAGGAGCCACTGGATGGATCTGTGGCTGTGCCATTTTACATTCCCACTTGTAGCGTGCAGTGGTCAAGTTGTGCTTTTGAAACTTGATTGAAGACTAGTGTCTTTTGCTTACCATCGTTGTGTTCTTCTACGACTCCTAGATTCCCTAGTGGATTCTCCGAGTTAAGAGTCGGCCTTTCTCCCCGTATTATAGTACTTTCATATTTGATTCAAGTCTGTCATCTGTTTTGTTTTGTTTTGCTTTGGAGACAGGGTCTCTCCACATAGCCCTGGCTGTCCTGGAACTCACTATGTAGACCAGGCTACTCTCAAAATCAGAGATTTATGTTGTAAAAGGGGTCCCGCTGTGTCCCGCTGCCGAGAAGTGGGGTTGTTTGTTCCCAGTGCCTGGCTCCCGGCCGCGGCGCTTGCTTATGCCCAAAATAATCACAAGAAAACTATATTCATTTAAACTCTGCCTGGCCCATTATCACTAGCCTTTTCTTGGCTAGCTCTCACATCTAAAACTAACCCATTATAAAAGTCTGTGTGTCACCACAAGGTGGTGATCTTACCCGGGATCATTCAGCATGTCTGACCCTGGCGGCTCTCTCACTTCCTTTCTTCCCTGAACTCTGTTCTGTCTACTCTGCCCACCTAAGGGCTGTGTCCTATCTGATAGGCCAGGCAGAGTCTTTATTTAACCAATGAAAGCAAAGAAATACAGAAGATCCCTCCTACATCAGATTTACCTGTCTATGCTTCCCAAGGGCTGGGATTAAAGGTGTGCACCACCACACTCAGCCCCAGTCAGATATTTTAGAAATGTTTGCTTCTATCATACTTTTAAATACTTGTTCTGCTCATTTTTTATTTCATTTTTTTACCTTCAGATTTTGTTTTTCTGGCCATTCTTCAATGTCTGTCTTTTTTATTCAGTCTATTCTTGGATATCTTATAATTTACTCTTTTCTCTTCATAAGGAAGCCTACAAATAGGCTTTTTCTATGTTTTCTTTCAGAAGTCCAGGCAGATATTCTTGGGGTCTAGATTCTGCCCATTTCTCAGTTTCTTACTTTTTGAATTTTTGATTCTAGATGCTCTCGTATATGTTTCAAGATACTTAATTCAAGCTAGAGGTAGGATTTCATTTTGGCTCTTTTCTTTGTCAATATGAATCTTTTAATGAGGTCATTTTTAGCTGAATTGTTTGGATTCTCATTTTCTGTCTTACATTTTAATTTTAAAAATGGTGTTTGAGATTAGTTTTTATTTCATGTATGATATTTTTCCTATATGTATGTCTGTGAACCACATTCGTACAGTGCCTATAGAGACCAAAGAGAGTTGGATCCCCAGGGACTGCAGATGGTTGCCTGCTGCCATGTGGGTGCTGGGAATCAAGCCCAGTCCTTTGGAAGCACAAACAGTTCTATTAACTGCAGAGCCATCTTTCCAGTCCCCCACCCCGCTTTGCATTTTAATAGATTACTATTTACATGTCTGTGTTTCTGTAAGCAGAACTGCCAGATCTTAGTGTTTTTGAGAGCATCTCCCATCCCAGCTTGAGAAAATGCTTTTGTAAGCTTAAATATGGTTTCCATATTTGGTTGTCGAGGATGGAGAGGTCATATGTCCTTTGGTGTCTGTTTTCATCTGTTTTGCCTTGCAGGTACCTGGATTTCCCTGGCTTGTTTTCCCCTTTACCTGCTGTTTCCCAGAAGGTGCTTTTCTTCACACTCCTTTTAGAGAAAGCATTTTTACCTGACACCCTCTCATTTGTTTTTCTTATCCAGATGTACTTTCAAGATACCATCATTCTTTGGGAGGCTGGGAAAGGTGGCTCCAGGGTCCCAGAGAGCCAAGGGAATAGTGGTGAGTGCCTCCTGCTCCATACTAGCTGTCATGGGATGGACATGGGCTCTTCTCTTGTCCTGTCCGTCTTCTGGGTCCAGCGCCTGTTCTGTCTGAGTGATCGAGCCTGCAGGTAGCACTGAGCATCCCTTTGTGTTCAGCCCATCTATCAGTTATTTTTACCTAGTGATGAACTCTGCACTACACAGTTCTTCAGTATAAAACAGTGGCCACCTTCCTTTGTTCCTCTTCTCACCTCCTGTTGGCCAACAGTGACTCCACAGTAAAGAACAGGAAGAATCAGGCATCTCTCTCCCACGTAGACAATGGCTGGATTGCTGGAATAGTCAGCATACCTGTTTAGAAGAGCTTAGCTCCAACCTACAGCTTCCATTAGAAAGGCATGAATGACATATCATTTGGTTTCAACTCTTGATAGAGTCCCCTCGATTCTCATGGCCAGCAGCCATGTCCATGTTACTGGTGTAGCTGCACATAGCTGCTGGGAGCCACAGTGGACAATAAAACCTTTTATCCAGGTATCAAAGACACGAGTTCTGGTTGTTGTTACTGAGCTCACCTCCACCAGCTAAAGTGGCTGCGTAACAACTGGAAAGTTAGAAGATTTGGGAGGCAAACAGGCATGAGTCATTGAAACTGAAGACAGGACAGTTGGAATTAACTCTAAGGAACATGAAAAATACTACAGAAAAAGAAACAGAGACTTAGGGATCTGTTGGGACACCAAGAAGACTGCCATACACTTTTGGGATTATTAGCTCTTTTGTTTGTTTTCTGTTTTTTGAGACAGGGTCTCACTATGTAGCCCTGGCTGACCTAGAATTCTCCGTGTAGACCACATTGGCCTCAGACTCATAGAGATCCACCTGCCTCTGCCTTCCAGGTGCTGGGTTAATGGTGTGTGCCACCATTCCAGGCCACTGTGGGACTATCAGATGGGGAAACGAAGAGGCATTTGAGAAAATAATGGCCCCACATTTGACGAATGGCATGAATATAAACAGACAAGGAGCTCAGCAAAGCACAAGGTAGGATAGACTAGGAAATCTACCCCAGGACACTGATAATGAAAGAATTAAATCAGCCTTCAGCGACTAGTTGGAAAACAGCAAGAAGAAAGCAACTCTGAATCCCTGGGATCGTAAAGAAGACTATTGGCAGATACTCATTGTACATCTCAGAGGGCAGGAAGCAGCGGGTTGGTATTTTTGACTTTACTATGTGAACAACAGTGAGCTAACTTGATCTAACAGACATACCCAGCGAAAGCGAATCCTTGCCCTCTCGAGTGCATATGGATAGGTTTCATAAACTATACATTACACCGCAAATTCTCAGTAATCTTAGAAAGATACATCATATAAAGTCTCTTCCCCCCATAGTGAAATAAAGCTATAAACCAGCAACAGATGGAAAACCGGAAAATCCTCACATGCCTGGAAATGAAATAGTATTATTC
This sequence comes from Dicrostonyx torquatus, assembly GCA_028555095.1. Classification (NCBI taxonomy): domain Eukaryota; kingdom Metazoa; phylum Chordata; class Mammalia; order Rodentia; family Cricetidae; genus Dicrostonyx; species Dicrostonyx torquatus. Next base: position 11,955,181 of record JAQHUG010000009.1, read on the forward strand.
AAACCAATGTGTGAAAGAGGAAATCACAAGAAAATGAGGAACTTCTAGAGATAGGTGAAGACAAAAACACAAAATTATTTGCTGCAGTGAGTGTTGAGTAACAGTTTTAAGCATAGTGCTTATATTTAAGAAGGAGATGAGGAGGCCGGGGAGTGGTGGTGCCGGCCTTTAGTCCCAGCACTCAGGAGGCAAAGGTAGGTAGATCTCTGTGAGTTTGAGGCCAGCCTTGTCTACAAAGTGAGTTCCAGGACAGCCAGGGCTATTACACAGAGAAACCCTTTCTGGAAAAAAACAAAACAAAACAAAAACAAAAAAAAAGAAGATGACTTGGCATACAGCTCAGTTGACACAGTGCTTTTCTAGCCTGCAAGCAGCCCTGGTCCCTCAGTACCACGTAATCCCAATATGGGCCCAAGCCTGTATCTCCAGTCTGCATAGGGATGCAGGGAGATCAGAAGTTCAAAGTCATCCTCAACCACGGAGCAGATTGAAGCCAGAAAGGCTACATGAGAACCTGTCTTTATAAAAGAGACAGAGAGAAAGAAGAGTCTAGGGGAACAATTTAGTTTTACAATTTAGAGAGGTAGAAAACAAACTAAGTCCAAAGGTAACAGATAACAGAATAGTAAGTATTAGAATAAAAGCAAATGAAACAGAAAAGCTGTGTTTAGTGGCACATACCAGTGTTTCCATTACTCAGAGGGCTGAGGCAGGAGGTTTGCTTTTAATTTGAGGCCAGAATGGGCTACATTGCAAGTCTAAAAATAAACTGGAGGAAAAAAAAAAAAGGAAAAGAAAATTAATCAAATTTAAAGTTCTCCAAAAGGCATCAAAATTTATAGACCTATCTAATGATATTGACTTAAAATGCAAATTATTCAAAATAGAAATGAAAAATGAAGTAGAAATTAAAAGGAATATAAAAGTACTGTAAACTGTACATCAATAAATGAAACAGACTTCAAAGAAGTGGAAATCCCAGCTAGGACATGACTCAGTCATTGAACTCTGCTCACTAAGAAGGGCCTTTGTCCGGAGACTTTACTGGTAGATCCTACCGAACACTAAGGAAGAGCTAACCCTCAAACTGTACCAAAAGCATGGAAAACTGGATGAATTATTCTTTGAAGTCAGTATTACTCTTGGGGCCCAAACCAGACAAGGACCAAAGAAAACTACAGATTTGTTACAGCTGAGAGAAAAAGAAAAAGGAAAAGAAAAAAAAAAACTTCAAGAAAATGCTAACTGAATGAAAAGCACATTGAAGGAATGATGTATTCTAGGAAGGATTCTTGGGATGTAAAGATGATGGTTCAACATTTTAAAAAAATCAGTATAACATATATCACATTGATAGTTGGAGGAAAAGCCACACAGTCCTCCTGCTGTATGTAGAGATGCACTTGACGCCGGGCAGTGGTGGCACACGCCTTTAATCCCAGCACTCAGGAGGCAGAGGCAGGCAGATCTCTGTGAGTTCAAGACCAGCCTGGTCTACAAGAGCTAGTTCCAGGACTGACTCCAAAGCTGCAGAGAAACCCTGTCTCGAAAAAAAAAAAAAGAGATGCACTAGACACAGTTAAGTACCTTTCTATGAAAGCTCCTTAGAGGAGAGGCCGTTTGAGAAAAGCTCACCCTGTGTGCATGCTATGAAAGGCTAAAAGCCATTACACAGGGACAGGATAAAGACATCCACTCTGCCAGGGTGAAGTGATGGTTCATGCCTTTAATCCCAGAACTTGGGAGACAGAGCCAGGCAGATCTCTGAGTCTGAGGCCAGCCTGGTCTACAGAGCTAGTTCGAGACAGTGAGGGATATACAGAGAAACCTGTCTTGGAAAAACAACAGCAAAAGATTTCCACTTTGCACTTAGAGTCAACAGCCTATCAGAAGTTCTACCCAGTGAAAAAGAAACACAAAGCATTGACTTCAGAAGAAAACAGTAAAATTGCCTCTTCACAAATGGTATGATCCTGCATGTTGAAGATACTACCGTTACATGCATGTACACGCACTTGAACACCCTATTAGAACTAATTTACAGTAGGAACAGACAAAAACCTATTTGACATCTGTGGACTGACAATGAGCAATCTTAAAACAGCATTAGAAAAGCAACTCTATTTTATATGCATCAAAAAGAATAAAATACTTAGAACTAACCAAGGGTCAGAAAACAACAGCACATTGCTGGAAGAATTAAAGACATGAGGGCTTGGGGCCTCAGGGTAGAGTACCAGCATTTATGATAATCTGGATTCAGTCTTCAGTACCAACAAGAGTAAGCAAAGAAAGGAAGAGAGAAACTGAAGAAGCCACAGATAAATGGAAAGGTGCCGTGTGCTACTGGATTGATAAATGTAAATACCACTGCAACCATTCTTCAGGCGCAACATAAACATCCACCAAGAGCTCAATGACGTTTGTGTTACAGAAATAGTCATTCTCAAGTTCATGTGGGATCTGAGGGACCCCGAAGACCTGAAGCAATCATGAAAGAGAACAAGGTTGAAGGACTTACAGGTGTAGATTTCATGAATTTCCACAGTGCAACTCCAATCCCAGCTTCAGTCCAAGTATAGACAGACAGATGGACAGAACAGAAGACATCAAACTCAACCCTTGCACCAAAAGGAAAGAATACTATTTGTAAGTTCCACAACTGAGAAGGAATGTCAAGAATGTAGAAGGAACATATAACAAAAGATTCCAACGGTGTATTCAAATGGTTTGTGTAAGCATATTTGCAAAGAAAATGCAAACATGACGAACATATTAGCATTGTTCTGGCTCAGGGTTTTTGGGAGATTCTAGTCCATGGTGGCCGGATTGCTTTGGGCCTGTTGTAAGGCAGCAAATGGCCGAAGGAGTGAATGGAAGAACAAAATTACTTACATGGAGAACCAGGGGCCAGAGAGAAGTGAAGTGTGGGCCATGGACTCAGAGTTCTCTTTGAGGCATGCTCCCATTGACCCCAATGGTTCTTCAAGGTTCTGCCACCTCCCAGTAGTGACATTCTGAGGGTCAAATCTTTAAGCTGTGACCCTTTAAAGGATACCTAGCATACGCACTTGCCAGCAAATAAACACCAGTATTGAGTAAAAAGTGACCAATATTGAGACACATGTAAAGACCATAAGGAAATACTACTTATTCCCATATCCATATGCACGAATGCACCCCCCATACGTCAATATAACATATAAGTCACACAATAATGGGATTAGACAGGATGTGGAGAAACTCGAGCCCTTGTACGTTGCTAATGAAACAGATGTGGCACCGTGGGCATAGAATTACCATTGGGTCCAGTTAACTCCATTTTGGGGCATGCACTCAAAAGGATTGAAGGCGCCAGGTGGTGGTGGTGCACACCTTTAATCCCAGCAGTCGGGAGGCAGAGGCAGGTGGATCTCTGTGAGTCTGAGGCCAGCAGGTTCTACAATGTGAGTTTCAGGACAGCCAAAGCTGTTATGCAGAGAAACTCTGCCTCAAAAAAACAAAAAGCCAACAGAAAGAAGGTGAGAACCCAGATATTCGGTGTGCATAGCAGTTTTTCACAGCGGCAAGAAGCTGTGCCCATCAATTACAGCATAGCTGTCACACGCAGTCAATAAACTATCTCTTAGCTAGGGCGGCAGGAGCGCGTATTCCGTGTGTCTTCAAGGCGTGCTGAGTGAGATAAGCCGCACATTGTAGGAGTCCCCTCTTTTAGCCACCTGTGCTGGCAGGATGCACAGGGACAGAAATGGTCTTTAGCAGAGTTGGGAGCTGGGGAGTTACTGTTCAACACAGAGTTTCCGCAGGGACGTGCTGAGAGTGTTGTGGAGAGAGAAATGGCGGTGATTAGCAGCACTGGCAGTGCCCCTGATGCCCTCAACCACATGCTCACTGGTAACGACGGTGCCTTTTGTGTTATGTATATTTTACCGCAGTAAAAGTTAAGCACCTAACGGCTGCTTCGCTCCACTTTCTTTGTCTTCTTCTGGATAGTCCGCTCTACCTGCCTACGGTTTGGGCCTCCCTTCTCCCTCGACCTCTGCCCAGGATGCCCTTGGCTCTGCCCCCATAGGTTATCTGGAATACTAGTGCATTGTTCTTCCCGCAGTTCCTTTCTGTTCTAGAAACCTGAGTTCCTGGGCCCAGCATTAGCAAACCCCTTCACCATGTGTTCTCAGTGGAGCCGAGAAGAACGGATCTGGGCACAGGAAAATGGGCGGGATGAGTAGCCAAGAGGTTCCGCAGTGGCGCCCGCTGTGTGGAAGTTTAATTGCCATTAGCCGCGTGAGAAAGCGGAAGCACTGTCTTACACGACAGGCTTAGGCCTGAAACTCGGGTATTGCGGCTCAGATACTCCACCACCCCTCTGTGCCTTTCAGCAAGGACTGAGCTGTAACTTAGTAGGTTTTGGTGTTACAGAACTGTATGAATTTCGGGTGCTTCAACATTAATATGATGTGCTGGACTGTTTGATCTTTTTTATTTTAAAACATAGAAAGTCTGGGGACTGGCAGAGCGGCTCCATGGTTAAGAGAATGTACCACTCTTGCAGAGGGCCCACCTTCAGTTTCCAGCACCTATAGGGTGGCTTACACTGCCTGTAACTCCAACTCCAGGAGACCAGCCTTCTGTGTGCATCCTCTGTGTATGCCTACATGTATGTGCATATATATAGACATGATACTTATACATAAATAAAAACTAAACCCAACAACTCAAAGTCTCTTATGCCTTAATGTTCAATTGATTTCCCCCAAGACAGGTTTTTCTTTGTAGCCCTGGCTGTTCTGGAACTAGCTCGGTAGACCAGGCTGGCCTTGATCTCACAGAGATCTGCCTGCCTCTACCTCTCAAGTGCTAGGATTAAAGGTGTGCTTTTGACTTTGTGCATGTATAAATTAGCCCACCAGAACTTTGAATCTGTGGATTCATAAATGTTACTGACTAGGTAGACACAGAGATTTAGAGGTGTCAGATCATATGGCATCAGGGTGGCAGCCAAATCGGGTTCTGTGTTTCTCACTGCCTTGACTAGGGTAGCCTCTTCTTGCCTCTCACCCTGTGCCACATCAGAGGGTGCTTAGGGGCAAGCAGGACTGTTCTGTGTTGCAGGTACACATGGCATTCACAGATGTGGCTGTGGATTTCTCTCAGGAGGAGTGGCGCCTGCTGAGCCCTGCTCAGAGGTCCCTGTACAGAGAGGTGATGTTGGAGAACTACAGCAACCTGGTGTCTCTGGGTAAGCCGTGTCTCTCTCAGGACGCACGTTCTCAGTGCGTGCACACCTGGAATTTTAGGTTGTGCTATAGCGGTCATCTTGCTTTTTGTATTAACTTTTGGGTTTGACACAAGCAAAGACATTTTGTTCTCCCTGCTCATTTCCTGCTTTCCTAGGGAATTCTGATTTTGTAGAGTTGAACATCAGTAGGAGAGAGAGAGAGAGAGAGAGAGTGTGTGTGTGTGTGCACGTGCATGCGTGCACGCGCGCATGCATGGTAGTTGTCCTCTGCATCTCTAGGCTTTTCCCTCCAATCTGGGGCTCTTTCTTTCCCTAAGTTAACTTCTTTTAAATAAGAAAGGTGTGTTAGACTTTGCACTTTTGTGGCAAATACCCAAGAAAACAACTTAAAGGGAGGAATTACCTTTTGTCTTTGAGGCAGGGTCTCTACATACCATTGGCTGTCACAGAATTCACTACGTGGACTAGGCTGGCCTCAGACTTGTAGAGATCCATCCTCCTCTGCCTTCCAAGCATTGTGATTAAAGGAGTGCCCCACCATGCTCAGAAGGACTTATTTATGATGGCTCACAGTTTCAGTCTGTCGTGGTACTGGGGCTTGACAGATCACAGCAGTATACTTCATGCCAGCCAGGAGCAGAGAGAGGGAGGAAGGGCAAACCTGTGTGTGTGGACTTGCTTTCCATCTCTAGTCCATTCAGGCCCAGCCAATGGGGTGATGCCATCCCCTTTCAAGGCAAGGTCTTTCTTCCTAGTGAGTCCTCTCTTTAACCCCTCACAGACAGTCTCAAAGGTGCACTGCACTGATCTCCTAGGCATTTCTCTACCTAGTCAGATTGACAGTCATGATCACTCTAATAGAGTTCCATCCACCCAACATGGAGTAGACTCAAGTGTACCCTCATCTGGTTCACCTTCCTGCTGATCTCAAGTAATGGTTAACCCACGGCACTGCCCTTGAAGCTCCTCCCTCAGTCTTTGCTTTGGAGTCTATTCCGAAGGTCAAGTCAGAATTCCTTCCATACCCTAACCTATAGCCATCCTGTTTTCTTTTCTGGCGAGCAGGAATTCCAGTTTCAAAACCGAAACTCATCACCCAGCTGGAGCAAGGGAAAGAAACATGGCAAGAAGAGAGGAAATGTCCACAGGCTGCCGGTCAGGGTGAGTGGGGAAGGCCTGGGCATATGGGATGCAGGGCTGTTAGTGGCCCAGGATACTGAGGAGAAGAGGCAGTGATGAGGAACTGGGGTGCTCTTTGACTCAGGGCCACCCTGTCTTTCAGGCAGAAACTTTCCTGGTGTTTCTTGTCTCTTTTTCTTTGAAGCCCTTCTGGCCTCTTGCCTCTGCTTTCTGAGTGCCGGGATTAAAGTCATGTACCACCATACCTGACTGGGTTTTTGAAATTAAACTTATATCAGTGTTGATTAAATCTGTATGAACTTTAAATATAGGAGCACCTGTAGATTTAAGATACTTTTCAAACTAATTCATTGAACTGATCATATTTTGTGTTCAATTTGTCCTCAGACTAAGGTCCAGGGTGTCCACATACTGGTAGATTGATTCACAGTCAATGGAAAGGATGAGCCAGTGGAAAACTGTCACTCCATACAGATGTTAAAACATTGCTGAAATTTCTTTGAAAGGCCGATTTAATTCTGAACTGTGTTGACTGCAAATAAAAAGTCAGCTACTTTGTGTGCCCACAGAAGTGAGGAGACTCAAGTTGCTGGCCATAAATAGAGACCCCAACTCTATTTAACTCAGCTGATTGGAGTTGTGCAACACCTTCTTAGGACACAAAAGGAAGCTGGTAAAAGCAGCCAGGCTTCAGATACACCCAAGGATGGGGCACTGCTGGCTACCTAGTCAGGGTGCTCCATTGTCCTGAGGCTCGGGAGGGATGGGCATCAGGTTGGAACAGTGGCTCCCAGACCTGTTGTGACAACCAGTGGAGCCGCTGGTGGGAAAGAATTGCACCTAAGTGCTGGAGAGATGATGCAGCAGTTAAAGGTTGTCCTTACCAAGGACCCAGGTTCAATTCTCAGCACCCACATGACGGCTCACAATCACTGAATTCCATAAACACCAGGCACACATGTGGTACACAAACATACATGCAGACAAAGCATTCATATGCATAAAAATTTAGTAAAAGAACTGCACTTAGTTACTTAGAAGGCATTGAAAGATAAAAGGGAGGTGTTTCTTTGGTATTTGGCCATGCAGAAAGAGTGAAGGGCTTTTATGTTAGGAAAGGGTGCTTCTGCTTACTTTAATAATTAAGACAATTGGGCTGGAGAGATGGCTCAGAGGTTAAGAGCTCTGCCTACTCTTCCAAAGGTCCTGAGTTCAATTCCCAGCAACCACATGTTGGCTCACAACATCTGTAATGGGGTCTGGTGCCCTCTTCTGGCCTGCAGGCATACACACAGACAAAATATTGTATATAAAATAAATAAATAAATATTTAAAAAATTAAGACAATATTCTAATTATGCTAATTTCGTTATAACTGAAAACTGCATTCAGTGTAGGGTAGAATAATGTATTTCTGATAACCAATTGTCCATTGGCTAAGAAAAGAGTGTTTAGGAAGATTCAGTAAGATCTGTACTAACTGCTCAAACCATTTGGTCATTGATTGCCTTCAGCTGACCAGAACCGGCACTGCATAAACAGTACAGGAGGTACAGTGCAGAGAATTGGTTCCTGGGCTTGGGCTTGGTTTCTTTTTAACTTTCAATTGTTGTTTGATGTTTGTTGCTTGGGTCTTCTCGGGACCTATCCCTTCTTTGTCGTAAGGTGTGTCTCTGCTGTGAGATGCGCCTTGGTTGTCTTCTGGTTCTGTTGTCACCTAGTCCTAGTTTCATGTTTTACAAACATGATCTTACTGTGTAGTCCTTCTGGCTTTAAACTCATGTGTATATCAGGCTGGCCTCAAATCCATTATCCTCCTGCCTCAGCCTATCAGTCTTTCCTCCCTCCCTCAGTTTCCCCTCGTGTTTTTTTGCCTGCCTGCTTGCCGGTCTGTCTTGTTTCCCTGTGGTTCTAGGGACCAAACCCAAGGCCCATGACAGTGGTAAGTACTCTATCACTCAGCTGTTTTCCTAGCCTCCAGATTTATTGTTTGTACTGATCTTGGGGACATTTTTATTTAAATTAATTCTGGAAATTAATGAGACTTAGAGGTTGGTAAGGGGCATCTTTTACAGTACTGTGGACCTAGGCTATGGTCGTGCTGTTCCCTGCCAAGGGCTTACAGCCCTGTAGAATTATAGCAGAGTAATCCACTGATACTGTGTTTGTCAAGTGGGGGGAACCCCAGTGCAAATGTGTCATGCACTTTCTATTTAACCATTGTTTCTGTTTTAAAACATGTATTTGTTGGAGGAGGGCATTCATGTGCTATGGTACACATATGGAGGTCAGAAGACAACTTGTGGTACTAAGTTCTCTCCTACCGTGTGTGCTCCAGCTTTGGTGACAAACACCTTGACTTGCTACACCATCTGGGCCACCCACTCTTCTCCTAGGCTGTCTTGCACTAAAGTTGGAATTATGCTTTCTCAGGCTGCCTGCTTCATCCTCCAGAACATCAGGAGACATTTCCACATGGGTCTTGTTCACAGCTCTCTATCAAAAGCACAGCTACACAGTACACAGTGGACAGACATAGTTTCTGTCTGGGGGCGGTTGTGAGTCAGAGCTATTGTAGTAGTAACTGTGTGGAGACTCGTGTATTGGCCTGATTCACACATCTGTTAACTGTGGTGCTTTTTATAGCCTCAAATTTGTAGTGCTTCTCCGGCTGTAGTAGGAGATGGAAGATGCAGTGAGGCTGGGGAGGAAGTCTGTGGGGTGGCACTGAGGAACAGGTGCAGTCACCAGTAGGTTAGGGAAGACTGTTTAGGTCATCCCTGCAAGGACCACATTCTGACTCACTCCTTTCTCTGCAGCACAGGCAAAGCTGGAACTCTGCCCCGGTTCTGTCTGCTCCCCAGATCTCACCAATCAGAAATTCCCTGTGCAGTGTGTGCTGAGTGATCGTGCACCGTGGATCTTTACATGCCTATGTGTAGAACGTCACGCCAGTGCAGGGGACACCTGCCACAGGGCCCAGAAGAAGCAGCAACGAGCGTCTGATAGGAGCTCCTGCAGCGACAAATCAGAAGGTGGAGAGAGAGGTGCCAGGCCTTCAGCTAGAAGGACAAAGAAAAGGAGTTTGGGAGCCCTCTCCAGGCTACCCCTAAGGCAGCCAGTCAGCTCTAGGAATGGTATCAGACGGGCAGGGATGGAGACCAGCCCAGCGCAAGCTGGGAGCACTCAAGAACATGAAAAGTTGTTTAAGCGAATAGAAATGTTGGGGTTTGGAACGGTCAGCTGTGGAGAGTGTGGGCTGGGCTTCCATAAGATGACAAACCTGCTTAGTCACCAGAGGATCCATTCGGGAGAGAAGCCGTATGTGTGTGGGGTGTGTGAGAAGGGCTTCAGCCTAAAGAGGAGCCTTGCCAGACACCAGAAGGCACACTCTGGGGAGAAACCCTTCGTGTGCAGAGAGTGTGGGCGAGGCTTTAACCGGAAGTCAACACTCATCATTCATGAGAGGACACACTCGGGAGAGAAGCCTTACGTGTGCAGTGAGTGTGGCCGCGGCTTTAGCCAGAAGTCAAACCTCATCATCCATCGGCGGACACACTCAGGGGAGAAGCCTTACGTGTGCAGGGAGTGTGGCCGCGGCTTTAGCCAGAAGTCCGCTGTTGTGAGACACCAGAGGACGCACTTAGAGGAAAAGACCATTGTGTGCAGTGACTGTGGCCTTGGCTTCAGCGACAGGTCAAACCTCATCTCCCACCAGCGGACACACTCGGGCGAAGCCTTACGTCTGTAAGGAGTGTGGGCGGTGCTTCAGGCAGAGGACAACCCTTGTCGATCATCAGAGGACTCACTCAAAGGAGAAGCCTTACGTGTGTGGTGTATGTGGGCACAGCTTTAGCCAGAATTCAACTCTCGTCTCCCACAGGAGGACACACACTGGGGAGAAGCCATATGTGTGTGGGCTATGTGGACGAGGCTTCAGTTTAAAGTCTCACCTCAACAGACACCAGAACATCCACTCAGGGGAGAAGCCCATTGTGTGCAAGGATTGTGGTCGAAGCTTCAGCCAGCAGTCAAACCTCGTCAGGCACCAGAAGACACACTCCAGGGAGAAGCCTATGGTGTGTAAGGAATGTGGACGAGGTTTTAGCCAGAAGTCAAACCTCCTCGCACACCAGAGGACACACTCGGGAGAAAAGCCGTACGTGTGCCAAGACTGTGGGCGAGGCTTCAGTCACCAGGCCGGGCTCATCAGACACAAGAGGAAGCATTCAAGGGAGAAGCCGGATGTGTGCAGGCAGTGTGGACTGGGCTTTGCCAGCAAGTCAGCTCTAATCACACATAAGCGGGCACACTTTGAAGAGAAGCCCTGTGTGTGGAGAGAGTGTGGCCAAGGCTTTATCCAGAAGTCACACCTCGCCTTACATCGGATGACACATGAAGGGGAGAAGACTTATACATGCAAGACCTGTGGACAGGGCTTTAGGCAAAGGTGTCACCTTAGCAGACACAGGAAGATGAACGGTGCCCACCACAAACCGCCCCTGCAGGCCGACTCAGAAGCCTATTTGAGGCAGTCATCGGCCCCTTCTATTCCCTTTGAAAATGAGAATGGAAAGGTTCATTGTCAGAATTCTTACACTTCCATGAAGCAGAACAACGAACTTCATAAGGCCTATGGACAGTAACTCAGCCCGCTTCCTTCCGGTCTCACATTCTGTGGCCTGTTGTCAAGTAAACTTAAAGCCCGCTTGCTTCCGGTCTCAC
>JAQHUG010000009.1:11966646-11980860 GCA_028555095.1 Dicrostonyx torquatus
GGTCTCACAGTCCGTGGCCTGTTGTCTAGTAAACTTTCAGCCCGCTTCTTTCCGGTCTCACAGTCCGTGGCCTGTTGTCTAGTAAACTTTCAGCCTGCTTCCTTCCGGTCTCACAGTCCGTGGCCTGTTGTCTAGTAAACTTTGCTTCTTTACAGGTCTGCAACCTAATCTGTGATTCTCATTCTTTTAGGAAATGGACCATTTGGGTATCTTGAACTCACTGTTCACAAAAATCTATTGCTTGGGAGATGAGGGCATAAGCTGCAAGATCCATAAGGCCTCAGAGAGAGTAAGTGTGTGGCTCAGCAACCACACAGAGTGGTTTCAGTGGCTGTTAAGGCAGCCATTCCCTAGCATTTTAATACCTCAACCGGAACGTCTTGTTTCGGGATCTTTGTGGAAGCGTTTTTACCTAATGGAGTGAAATTCAGTTAAAAGGGTAGAAACCCAATAGAAATTCCAGCTGTGAAATCAGATTTTCCTTTTTATCCAAATTCACTCCAAAAGTTGTTTTTATACCTAAATGCATACACCCAATATTTATTTATTTATTGTTTGTTTTTTCAAGACAGGGTTTCTCTGTAGCTTTGGAGTCTGTCCTGGAATCCACTCTGTAAACCAGGCTGGCCTCGAACTCACAGAGCTCTGCCTTGCCTCTACCTCACGAGTGCTAGGATTAAAGGTTTGCGCCACCACTGCCTGGCTATGCACCCAATTTTTAAAAGATAGTCCAGAAACACATGTTTTTAATTTTACGTATTTTTTTAAATTTATGTGTTTTCCTGCATGTATCACAAGCATTCTTGCAGCCCTCAGAGGACAGAAGAGGGCATCAGACACCTTAGAACTGGAGTTATGGATGGCTCTGAGCCACCATATGGGTGCTGGCAATCGAGTCTGGCTCTCTCCAAGAGCAGCCGTTGTACATAACCTCCAAGCCATCGTCTCCACCCCCTAATTGTAGTTTTTTTTACCCTAATTGTATTTTAGGATTATCAGGATAAAACAGCATACTATATTTTCCTTTCAAATGCTCTTGCAGTTAGGACTTTTTATCCAAATTCACTAATTCTTATAGTCTTTAGGAAATAATGCCAGATTTTTAAAAAAAATTTACAGGTATGTGAGTTTTCTTATAAATTACCTTAGAGCCGGGCGGTGGTGGCGCACGCCTTTAATCCCAGCACTTGGGAGGCAGAGGCAGGCGGATCTCTGTGAGTTTGAGACCAGCCTGGTCTATAAGAGCTAGTTCCAGTGCAGGCTCCAAAGCCACAGAGAAACCCTGTCTCGAAAAACCAAAAATAAATAAATAAATAAATAAATAAATAAATTACCTTAGAGTTTTGGAGTGTTCATAGATTATATGGTACATTATTTTACAGACTGTCAAGAGATAGAGTTCATATCATTGCACTGTAGGTTTGGGAGACACAAACGTGTTCCCAGGTTTCGCTTTGAATGATCAAGAAACAAAAACCAAATTTATGTAAACACTGGGAACTTTGGGGAGGGAAAACCATATTTCTGCCCAGGTTTTCTGGAACTGTGGTATTTTCATTTACATCTGCTCAAGTGTGAATGGTATAAGAACTAATCTTCTAAGATATATGCAGAAAATGTAATTTCTTCTAAAATTCACTGAAATCACGGAGGTTTTTTTGTTGTTGTTACATACCCTTTGCAAGAATTTTCTTCTAAATGGCATTGAAGTATGATTTTCCCATCAAATTGGCTCAAATAGAGAAGTCTTGGGGAATAGTTTCTATGCCAGAATTTTCTTCCAGTGTATCTTAAAGACTTATATTTCATCCAAATTTCTTTATTTGATGGGTGCTAGGGTGGGGTAAGGGAATAAGCTCTATTCCACACAAGTGGTAAGAAAACACTTGTTAAAAATTGTAACTTCCTACCTATTAGAAACAGGATCTGCGCTATATTTTCTCCACAATGGTTCCTAAATATGACTTTTAAAAATCCAGATTCAGACCAGTGTGCATGTTTGCTTTATTTTGTTCTTTTCCTCTTGTCAGCCCTTTGCTAGCTTTTCTTCCCAAAAGCGATTTTTTATTTTAAAATTCAAAACATCTTTTTTTTTTTTGTCTAAAGTGATTTTAAAAAATAGCCTTTCACCCAAAGTTGCCAGAAGTGGAATTGCAGGCACAAGTGCATGCCATATTGTCTGCATGAACGGCTTAAGAAAGTCCATGTCCAGATTTGTAGGATGTTGGGGTGGGGCAGTCAACAGGCGTTATTTACCACGGTTACCTCAAAGAGCATGCAAATGCATCCTTTTTTTTTTTTTTCCTTTTTTGAGAAAGGGTTTCTTTATGTAGCCCTGGTAGTTCTGGAACTAGTTCTGTAGACCAGTGTAGACTAGGCTGGCCTCAGACTCAGAGATCTGCCTGCATCTGCCTCCTGAGTGCTGAGATTAAAGGTGTGTGCCACCACCGCCTGGCAAAAATGCATCTTTTTAAGATCCATATTCATTCAGATTGTGATTTTCTTTATTTTTTATCTAATTCTTAAAGCAGTTTCTTTGTTCTAGATTAGCCCAGAAACATAAGTATTCATTTACATTGCTTGTGCTATAGATTATTTTGGATATAATTCTGTGCCAGATCTTCCAAAATGGCCCTGAGCTAGGGTTTTTATAAAGCCAGATTGAGTGAGGTGTGGTGCACATGTCTTTAATCCCAGCGTTGGGGAGGCAGAGGCCAAAAGCCAAGTAAACTGAACTCCAGGTTCAATGAATAGACCTCCAAAAGGAATAAGATGAAAACATGGTAGATCAGGATACCTGGTCTAGCCTTCTCTAGCTCCTGCATGGTCACACCTGCATACGCTCCACACACTGCTCGAGTCCTCGTGCTTATGCGGCAGGCACTCTTACCCCCCCCCCCCGCCATTCCCTGGCGCCCTTCTCCCATTCCACAACAAGAATATGAAATAGGAGAAATAGTAAACGTAAAAACAAGGGAAAGAGGCATGGGAAACAGACATCAGCCTTTGTCAGGCCTTTGACCAAGGCTTGTCCACGATGCAGAGAGTCCAGTTGAGTGCCATTCATCCAGGTCTTATTTTAAGAACATCTTTGAAAGGCTGATGGTGTAGCTCAGTGGTAGAGCACTTGCCTCTCACAGAGAGGCTCTGGATTTGATCCCTAGTACCACTAAATTGGTACATGAATATTTTTGTGGTCTGAATGTGTGTGTTGTAATCTAACCCTTCACGTAGTAGTGTTCAAATTCCACTCAGATAAAGGGAGTGATGGTCAAGGTCACAGGCAATGCAAAGCTGAACTTACAAAGGTACACGAAGCTGGCTGTAATTTTAAGTTAGATGTTCTAGAGATGCTTCACAGTCCACTAGACAGACAAACACAGGTTGAATGGCGTGTGCTTAGTTCCCTCTTTCTCTTCCAAGGCCACAGCAAAATCTCACATGCTGGGATCACATCTTACTTTTATTCTTTTTAGGCATATACTAAATAACCTTAGATTGTTTTTATTTCCCTGATTTTAAGGAATTTAAGGAAGGAGGAACATAGAAGCAGGTGATATGATTCTTTTTTAAAAACAGCAGGTGGAAAAAAACAGTTAAGTAACATTTCTTGGTATATTATGATTGTTAGGTTTTTTTTCTTTTTTTTTTATTGTTAAAAGAAAAATTTACGTTTACTCCCCTTGTCCCAGGCCCTCCCACTCCCCCAATGATCATTAGTTTTAACTGTCAAACTGGGAAGAGTCTCAGTGAGGCTCTGTCTACATCAGGCATTGGTGGGGGATTGTCTAGATTATGCTAATTTGAGGTGGGAAGACCAAACCACGATGGGTGGCACTATTCCCTGAGTGGGATACTCCTCTGTATACTGTGAATATGTTTTATCATCATTGGTTAATAAAGAAGCTGCTTTGGCCTGTGGCAGGACAGAATATAGCCAGGCTGGAAATCCAAGCAGAGGGAGAGGAAGAAAGAAGGCGGAGTCAGGGAGATGCCAGCATCTGCCAGAGAAGCAGGATGTGAGGTAACAAGCCACGAGCCTTGAGGTAAAATATAAAATAATAGAAATGGGTTAAATTGAGTTATAAGAGCTAGTTATAATAAGCCTGCGCTAATAAGTCAAACAGTTTGTAATTAATATTAAGCCTCAGAGTGGTTATTTGGGAACTGGTGGGTGGGAGAGAAACCGCCAGCTACAGTTCCCTAAATGGGGGGTCCTGGACTACAGAAGAGTGGATAACGTGAGTTGAGCAGTAGCACGCAGGCATTTGCTGCTCCTTGTTCCTGATTATGGATGTGACATGATGCACTCACTCAAGCTTCTGCCACATACGAGCTAAGCTTTCATTGTCAGGATATTGTTATCACAGCAACCAGAAGAGAAACTTAAGACACATATCAACCAGAATCAGAATACTAGGGTTGGAGAGAGGGGTCAGTGGTTAAGAGTGCTTGCTCTATAATCATGAAGAATGGAGTTCAAATTTCAGCATCTGTTTAGCAGGCTGAAGTTTTCCACAAACACCTGTAACCCCAGAGCTAATGTGGCAGAGACAGGATGGTTGCTCAAGTTTGCTTGCTTCCAGCTTAGCTGAGACATGAACCTGAGTTCAAGAAGAGGCCCTATTTCTGAGGAAGAGGCAGAGTGATAGAAGACACTTGATGCCCTTTTCTGATCTCTGTGAGCATACACAGGAGTGTGAACCACCTCACACACATGCACATATTCAGACACACACACACACAGACACACACATGAATCTTTTAAATCATAATATTTCATAAGGAAATAGATATTATTTAAAACTAGTTATTTAAAATAGCCCATGCACAGAAACCTTGAAAAACTGACACTCTAAGAATGTGATAGTTCAGGAATTTTTCCTTTATTTAAATTTTCTGCTGTTTTAATTTCTTATAACATACATGAAATGTTTTGTGAAATAGTCACTTGTCTGCACAGGATAAGCAGTGAATCATTCTGCTGAGATCTGAATGTCCATCTTGACTGTACACATATCCAGGAGGCAAAACCTGCACCAGCATTTCTTGTCTCACAATGCATAAACCCATACAACCAAGATTTGGATCCACTTAGAAATTTGCTGGCATATATATTTTCATTTTGAGTACAACCCTATATCAGAAAATAAAAGTTTTCCAAGCTTAATATCCAAGATACCTATTTTCCAAAGCTATTCTTCAGGCTCATTAGTCATTCAAAAAACCATAAAGTGCATTTTCACAACTGCTTCCTAAGAACCCACCTGTGCCAGGAGCTATAGTTAAACATAAGACGTACAGTCTCAGGCATGCAGGTACAACATTGTGCTGGACAGCTTTTCATCACTATAACACAATACCAGAGATGATCAACTTATAAACAAAAAGTTTGGTGTTTGCTCACAGTTTTGAAGCTTCCACTCCATGGTCATTTGGTTCCATGCCATTGGGCATGTGGCAAGGCAACACATCATACCAGAACAAAATCATTCACTGCATCACCAGGAAACAAAAGAGAATGAGTTCCCACAAGCCCCTTCAAAGACCTGCCTTCAACCATTAAAAGACACCTTACAGGCCCACATTTCTTGAAGGTTTATTCTTGGGACTCCCCTATTCTCATCCATTCTCCAGGTGAACTTCAAGATTTGTTCAGCTCAGTGGTCAAACCACTGTGAAATGAAAAGACACTTTCGGGACTTTGGCCGTCAGGAACATCAAACAGAAACAACCCATATGGTCACATCACTGAAGAAGCTTACTGAAGGAAACAGACTACTTATACTGACATGTCACACAGTATTAGACACAACAAAAAATTCACTTTTAACACGTTAACCTTGAGGAAATATGCGAGGGATCACCAACTCTGTTGTCTTTCATGTGATGACCTAGGTAGGCAGGAAGGCCCAGGCTCATTCCCAACAGGGTACCAATGATACATGGTGGATGAGCTGGCATAAATGCTGCCTACACTTTAAAATGATTTGCATTCAATGATTCTAGAGCACGGGCCTGTGTTCACTACTGTTGACCTATGTACAAAAGCTGGATTTTTGTACAGCTTTCAGACTTGATAATACATTTTGGTGAATATTATTATTTTGAATAATCACTTTGGGTAACCTGAATCTACAGACTCCATACTGCCAAAAGTACCATCCAAGACAACCTACAGCTCTTCCTGGGTTCTTACAGTAGATAAAGAGACCTGGAGATGGAAAGATCCAGCCTGGACCCAAATGGTAATAGATCAGAAACAATGAAGTGCTTTTACTTTAGTGGTTACAGGAGACAATTACCCTGCCATTGGTGAATGCAGTTTCTGTCTCAGCCTTATAAATTCAACTTTGCTAAAGATGGGAGACTTTGGGGAGTTCAAGGGATCAGCCTGGGAAGCTTACTGAGGCTTTCAGGTACTTTTTTGTGGGGAACTGGCTACATACTATCTTCCATCATGAGCCAGCTCACTGCATTATAAATTTACCTAATATCAAACAATGCAGGGTGTATAGAATATCCCATTAGTTGGCCTGTCACAATCAGTTAAGAATTCAAGACTCCTCTGAGTACACTAATGCCCTAGACAGACACCAATCGGGAGAAGTATCCTGCTGGACAGATGCTCCTCCTGGAACCATACAAGTCCATCCTTCAGATGACCACTCCACAAGAGAACATTCCATCCCAATCTCCCACTCATGCATGCCCACTGAAGCGCTCTCTGCTAGACTGGACTTAGCATTCTCTGCCCACATACCCTCTTTTGCATGGACTAAGAACCACATCAATGCCATTACCATAACATTCTAACACCTTGAGCTGGTCTAATTTCTGTCTTGCCACTTTCTGCCTACGCTCCCCCAATGCTGTATCTAACGACATCTAGCAATGTTGTTTTATGCCAACTCCATGTGTGTGCCAGCATGTGTGTCTGACTGGGAACAGTGTCACCGTTTTTAGAAATGCTTTCTTCTACCACCTCTGCAAAAGGTCAGGGACTTTAAACTACCCTCCGTTGTGTTTTTGAGGAACATACACAGAACAAATATCCAGGCCGAGGACTTTGGTTTCAAATTGGCCAATAGGATTTGTAGAGTGACTACTGGCAAAAGTAGCTCTGAGGACTGCGAGATCATAATTATTATTGGGCCACTGATTGTGACCAAGTGTGTCATCTGTTATACAGAGAGACAGGCAAGATGGCAGCCACCCCTCTGTCCAGGTAGATTCATCTAGATTCTTTTTGCCCAGGAAGGGAAACAAAACACCTGTAGAGCTGTAGGCACAGAAGCGTCTGCTACCCCTTCCCAAATGTCCAGACATCTGTAGGAAGTGCCTCCCAGGTCTCTCATAGACAGTGGCTCTCCTTCCCTGATGGATGTCCTGAACATCACATCAAGGGTGAGGACATGAGCTGAGAGAAGAGGAGCAGCCATTATCACGATGTCATGCTGAGTAAGTGTAGTCTTGCTTTCAGAAGACTTAGCAGAACCTAAGTTACAATGATGTAGGACCCGTTCCTAGAAACATACTTCTGGGGAGTCCCCTATGCAGGAAAGAAAGAGCCATCTGTAAAGCTCTCATCCAAACAGAATTATTTTCAGGCACCCGTCTGCTGTGGGGGAGAGGTCACTAGCATGCAGGAAGAACTGCTGGGAGGAGGGAGAAGAGCCTAGATGGGACTGAGTCCAGCCTGAGGGAGCGAGAAACAGGGCCATCTAATTCTGAATCAGGGAAGAGACCACAGTTGGCTTTCTGCTAAGATAAAGACACGGTCACTCTACTATGAATTCTTATAAGTTATTTGATTACGCTATATATAGATATTTATGTTCAATAAAAGCAGGGGAGGATATATACGTGCTATATATTTTTATGTTATACTCCTTGTGCACACAGACAGATGTGATTATATAATGTTGTATCACCCCTGCAGAGACATGGCTGACTCTGAGGGTGAAGCAGTGGCTGAAGAATCGGAATGAGAGGAGTTTTATTATATAGTACTTTATGCTTTTTGACTTTGAACCACATTTAACTATTACCTACTGAAAAGTAAATTAGCAGCTGGGCTCAGATAATTCTGTTGGTCGGGTATTTGGTTAGCATGCATGAAGCCCTGGGTTCAGTCCCCTGGACCACATAAATGAATGTGGTGGTACAAGTCTGGAATCCCAGGACTCAGTGGGTGGAGACAGCAGGGTCAGAAGTTCAAAGTCATACTCAGCGAAATAGCAAGTTTAAGGACAGGGCACATGAGACCCTGTCTCAAAACAACAATAAAGAAGAAAAACAAAAATTAAAAACCCAACTTCAAAATTATCAATAAAACATTAAAAAGTATCTGGACATGGTGGCACATGCATTTAATCCTAGCATTTGGGAGACAGAGACAGATAGATCTCTGTGAGTTCAAGGCCAGCCTGGCCTACGTAGCAAATTCTAGACCAGTCATGGCTGTATATTGAGACACTGACTCAAAAAAATAAATAAATAAAAGAAAGAAAGAAAGAAAAAAGAGAAAAAGAAAACAACAACAAAACAGAAAATAAAACATTAAAAACCATATTTTAATTTTACCATACTCCAAGGAATATGTGGTATTGGATAGTAATACCAGTTAGAAAAAGAAAGAAAGCTGGGTCTGCTGGTCCCAGCATGCCCTCTCAGTTACTTGGGAGGCTGAGGAGGGAAGATCCCAAGTTGTTCAAGGCCTTTCTATGCTACAGAGTAAGTTCAAGGCCAGTATGAGCAACTTCATGCGTTCAAAACAAAGAAGGCTAGGAATATAGCACAGTGGTACACTTGCCTAGCCTCTGCAAGGCCCTGGGTTCACTCCCTCCTACCACTTGCAAGTGTGTGTACGTGCATGAATACACACACACATGAACACTCACACATACTCACATACACACGCACGCGCACACACACACACACACATACTCACATACACGCACGCACACACACATCTTATGAGTTCCTTTCAATTCCAATTCTTACACTTAAACACACATTCCAAAAGTAAGAACAGCTGTAGCTGGGTAGTCTTTTTGCAGCCTTGTGACTACCTCAGATCTAACTGTCACCTAGGATGGGGTTCCCAGATGGGGAAAGTTGGTCCTCCAGACCTTGGCTGAACTTAGTGGCAAAGAGCGAAGCGGTGAGGTCATCCCCAATCTCAAGAGCGATGTCATATGCTGTCTGGCCTCTTGTGTTCTTCTTTTGAGGATTTGCATTGCACCTGCGAAGGAAGTGGAGAAAGTTACTCAAGGTCACTCAGGAATATGACCCTCAGAGCTTGACTATTCCTTGCCACAGAGACCAATGTAGGTACCTGGTGCTACTTCCTCAAACGTGTCCCAAAGAGGCCAGCTCTCAGAATGACTCTCCCTTTTAAGGGAGTGCGTGATTTCAAATAGTCAATTGCCTGTCCTTGTGATTGGCTCCAATCGGCATCAAAGTCCTATAGTTATGTTAAATGAGGGTAATGCTCACTGTGCGATAGTGGCCGTCACTGACAGGGATAACAGTTCAGAAGGTAGGGCCTGTCTAACAGCACTGGATGTCAGTAGAGATGTCACTGATATCCTCGTTATAAGCCTTTGAACATACCCCAGTAAAGTGATGATGCTCTCCTTTCCATCCAGGCCAAGCAGAGTTGCTTCATGAAGAGCTGTATTTCTGAACCTATTTGTGGGGGAAAAATAATTCTGGGTAAATCTTTAGTGTCATCAGGAAAATGGAAAGGGACTAAACTCAGGTCCTCAGGCTCAGTGGCAGGTGCCTTTACCTGCTGAGTCATCT
Organism: Dicrostonyx torquatus; assembly: GCA_028555095.1. Classification (NCBI taxonomy): domain Eukaryota; kingdom Metazoa; phylum Chordata; class Mammalia; order Rodentia; family Cricetidae; genus Dicrostonyx; species Dicrostonyx torquatus. The sequence goes on from JAQHUG010000009.1 coordinate 11,976,457, forward strand.
TGCTGGCCCTAATTCTAGTTTGCTAAGGAGCACCTTGCCAAGCCTCTCTGCTCTCTAGCTTCAGAAAAGCTAGGTCTCTGAACGACTGATGCCTAAGAGTGGCAGGGTGGGGGGATATGGTTCCCTGGATGCACTGAGCCCAGCTGCAGGGCAGAGGCCATGCTGGAAGGTTTCAACTTTTTAGATGGATATATTTGAGCTAGATTTAGTAGCATTTGACTCTCCGGGACCAAGTCTACTCCCCTTTACTGGCACCTACTAAAAAGGAAGAAGAAATCTGTGTTTTACTTGGGAAGATGGCCTCCAGTCTGTCTTTCTTTCCCCAAAGACTTTCACCTACGTAAGTTAAACACTGCAGAGCAATCTTGATAATGCAGTGGGAGTGGCACTGTCACCCCACTCAGACGGGCATAACCACAAAGCTACAACTTAGGAGGCCTGCACTGGCACTATGCACCAGTCAGCTGGACGGGCCAAACCAAGCACAGGACTTGGCATGTCTGCAATGAAATCACATGTGTATCTGGGTCACTGTGCAGTGCCTATGACGTATATAAAGAAACTAAGGAAGACCACAATAAAATGGCAACTTATTCTATGTCCACAGAAGTTTCAAACTCTTTGTTGAATTGTTCATGAATCCAGGACTCATTTTACTGGAGAATCATTCAAAAAGTGACTTGCAGATCAACCACAAGGCATCATGCTTAAAAGCTATGAAAAGCTTGTCTGAATTATAAAAAAAAACAAAATATATTATAAAGCAAATCGCATCACTGAGTACGGTGGTGCACACCTTAGATATCAATACACAGATCAGCCACGGCTATATAGTGAGACATTAATTTTTTAAAAAACCCATACATAAACAAATAGCATCATTCATCATGAAGAAAATGATGCAAAGGTATGGGAAAGTGTAGACTTAAGAAAACTCAAGAAAGTCAGCAATGTTTTATAACTATATATCAAACATTCTGTTATGGACTAAAACTAAAAGGGAGCAGTCTCTTCTGATATAGTGTCCTATGGGAAATACTATAAAAATGCACTCAGAAAATAGGCTCTGTTATTATAGCCGTGTCTAGCCACAAACATCCTCCTGCCACAGCCTAAGTGCTGAGAGTGCAGGTATGTACCAACAGCCCTGGTGACAAATTTTACAAGTACATATAGTTAATTTGGAAGAATAAAAAAACAAATTGAATAGCAGTCATAAAAATATATTTTGAATAAAACACAAGAAAAATTGAAACAGATAATAGAAGCAAAGCTATGGGAATTTTGTTCCCTCCTCCATGGTGGCTGGAAATACTGAACAACACATCTCACCAAGCCAGAAATCAAGAGGGCTAGATACCTACAGCATCTTTGGAAACTTCTATTTTGACATCATGTCCAGAAGATGAGCATTGCCATAGATGATACATACTCCAGGAACTTCTGAACCCAGTTTCCAAAGTAATTTGAAAGCAAACAAGAGAATCTCAGATAGGGATTAGGTTGTGAGTCAAGATGGCCCTGAGGCTGGGAAGTAGGTAACTTTACATAGAACCCCTTCATCCTCAGATGTGGACACTAAGGGGCCAGGGACTTATGGTGGACTCTCATGGCAGCTCCTCACCGGTGGTGTCAGCCTGGCAGGCAGCCATGTAACCCTTTCTTTCTACATTAACTTTATGGATATATTTTCATAGAAATACACTCTGGCCTCTCTTTATTCAGCATAGGTCTTAACATTTTAGATCATGACAATAGCTTTGCCCACAATCCCAAGAGTTAAAGATTCACTAGACCTAGAAAAGTACAAGTTCATGTTGGATGTGGTAGCACACACCTATAATCTCAGCACTCAGGAAGCAGAGGCAGAGGATTGCAAATTCAAGGCCAGATGGTCTACATTAGCAAGTTTTACGTTGGCCATGCCTAAATAAAAATCACATAAAAATTACAAATTAATAGGTTAACAAATGCATTACCATTTATAAAGCCCATTAGCGGTGCTTGCACATGCTTTTAATCCCAGCTCTCAGGAGGCAGGTGGATCTCTGAGTTCAAGGCCAACCTGATCTACAGAGTTTCAGGACAGCCAAGGCTACACAGAGATACCCTGTCTCCAAAAAAAAAAAAAAAAAAAAAAAGAATTTTATAAACCCCATTAAGTTAGGCAATAGAGCAATAGAGTATTTTAAAATTTGGTTTTACTCAAGGTCCTTTGAGTCATTGTTCTAGAAGGCAGTAGAACTTTTAGGAGGTGGAGATTCACTAGGGGAAGGTCACTAAGGGTGGGCTTAGATGTTTTATAGCCCTACCTGACTTCTTCCTGAGTGTAGATACAATGTGAGCAGTGAACCTCCTGCTCCTGACCAAGCCTTCCCTGCCTTCTGCCATTTTGGACTACATCCCTCCAAAGTGTAAGCCCAATCAAACCCTTTCTTCCCTGAGTTGCTTCTGTCAGGGCTTTCTATCACAGGAATAACAAAGTCAAAAGCACCCAGCTTTGGAAAACACCTATTAAGCCTCTTACTAAGGCTGGAAGAGAGTAAAACAGTTCTGAGGGTTCCAATCAAACATGACACTTGCATGGACTGATTCTACTGTAACAGAATCCTGTGAACTATACTTAGTCACAACAGGGTGCCCTGCTGTCCTTCCAATGTTTCACTTACGGTCCCCACTGCTGGTCGATGTCTGCTCCTCTCTGAGCAAGAACTGGAATGGCTTCATGGTGTTTATTCACAATAGCCACGATAACAGCAGGGCGCCCTTGATTATCACAACAGTTAGGGTCTGCTCCCTGTGGGTCATGAAAAGGGACAAACTTGCCACAAACCCCAAATTCAACATTGCCCAACTGCCATCCCACCATGAATGACAAATGTTCTGGAAAGGGATGATGGCATTAAGCTGAGTATAAATCAAAGGAAAGGAGAATGAGGAAGCTCATGAACACAGCTATAAAGGACACAGATGTCAAGCCCTAGATGTTTAAGACTTTTCCCCACATCGGGAGGAGCAAGCACCCAACATTCTGTCCAGCTCAAGGACATCACTTAGGTTCGCATGTGGGTGTCTATGTGATTCTTTGCTATAAAAACAGGCGGAGAAGCACCACCGAGTATAAAGCCCTTGCATGCAGAGCTTAGTCAGCAGGTAGCGGGACAAAGCAGGCTGCTCTCTGCAGAGAGGCCTGTTCTGAGGGCACTCACTTCGTCAAGCAGCTGTTCCAGCACAGACAGTCTTCCTTTCCCTGTGGGGCCAACCTCCTCCAGCAGGAGTCTGTTTTCAGGCTGTGGGGTGACAGAACAGGGCATCTGCATGGCCTCTGGGTGCCTGTGCTGCAGAGTCCCAGCTGCAGCGCTCAAGGCACAACCCCTCCCTCTCCCAGGTTAGTAGTTATCTTCTCCGTTGAACAACATGGACGCGTAAGTGTGAGTTTTGAGAGAAGGTGTGTGTGTGTGTGTGTGTGTGTGTGTTGTCTATGTGTGTTTTTCTGCATGTTTCTGTGTGTACCCAGTCCTCCGTATGCAGTAGTACAGACTTACACGTGTAACTGTATCATGTAATCTGTGCTCAGCTCCCAAGCCTTGTTATGGGTAAGGGCACTGCCTTGACATTTGTTTCATACAATCAAGGGCAAGGAGGCCCATGAGAGGCCTCATGAAACCTCAGAAATTTGCAAGCTTTGTAATGAATAGCTCCCAGAAGAGCAGCTAGGGTGAAACCTCAACCCACTCTACAGGCTTATAAAAGTGCCTGAGGCCAGCCCAGGATGACAGATCACACACTCACCCAAGAAATAGAACCAACAGAGCCTGTCTCTTGCTTAGGAAAAAAATACTTTCATTGGTCCATAGACATCTGAAGAATTTCTTTCATGTTTTCAAAATGCCATGAAATTTACCTTTATTGTCTTGAATATAATTTTATATATAGAAAGGATTTCAAATCCTAGAAGACTGAAGGAATTAGGCCCAAACAAGCATATCGCTTTAGAACGCTTCTGCCTCTAGGTCCCAGCCATGCCATGGGTGATCACAGGGACTCTGACTGCCCTTTGGAGAAGCGGTTACAAAACCTACTCCCCTTCCTGGGCTACTAAGCCTTTCAGAAGATATGGGGTTCAGTCTATGTGACCCCTCATTCACCACCCCACCTCTCTGGTAAATTTCTTGGAACAGGTACTGTTTCCTAATTTAAAAAAACCCACATGGTCTTAGGTATGGAGCCTAGTTGCAGTGAATTCTGTCCCTTATGGAAACAAGTATTAGACTGTCAGTTTCCTGAGCTCTGGGGCACATCTGGGTGTGTTCAAAATAATCACTACACAGTGAATGAATGCTGGGGCTAACCTGGGTCACACACAGACTAGTGAGCTCTGCTCTTCTCTCACACGGCAGTGGA
>JAQHUG010000009.1:11981045-11991477 GCA_028555095.1 Dicrostonyx torquatus
GCAGTGGAGACCTGGGTCACACACAGACTAGTGAGCTCTGCTCTTCTCTCGCCTTCACTATTTCAGACTGGGGGAGGTAGAGAGCACAAGCAATCGAAACCAATCACAGAGTCTTCCCCCCAAATTTACTAGTGCACATGAGGCCTATGTTACAGGAAAGGCATGGAAATGCAAAAAATAGTCCCTGCCTCCAAAGCAATTGAGATACAAGCAAGGAGGCTAGAGCATGCCCACAGTGGAGGCCCAAGGGCCTAGCAGAACCCAGGGATGAGGGGAGCAACACATATGCCCATCTCTACCTCTGGCTTGCTGCTCCTCACAGCTGTTCTCTGTGCTGCAGTCAAAGAGGGCCAGAGCCAGGCAAGCTGAGGAAGGCAGTAGGCCACCCTCAGTCCCTTCAGGATTATTCCTGGTATGTATTTTAAAAGACAAAACCTTAAAGCTGCAGGAGGTCCTGAAGTGATGTCCATGCCAGTGGACTAGTGATTTTGAGGGATTTCTAAGAAGACTAAAATAGGTGAAAACAATACAATAAACAAACAAAAAACAACCTAACACCCAGAGATCCAAGCGTTTTCTTCTCTAGCTGAACATTCAGGTTCTAAAGGTTAGTCAGCAAGGAGAGCAGATATTAGGTTCAGGCTGCAGGCAAGACTGCAAGACTGGAGGGCTTACTGTGACTGGTGGAGGCAGCTGGCACCCTCCCCTTTGGCTCCTATGTGAGGGCAGGAAAACTATGCTTTCTGTCTAAAGTCCTGCAACTATTTTCTAGAAATCACATGATTTCCCAGCAAAGGCTTCTAATCTAAGGGGAGAAGGGAAGAATGCAGCCACAAGGGAGGCTATGAGGGGAAGGAACAAAGATGGCTTCATGCAGAACTGAAATATATATGAGCACATCACACCATTAACACCACTGCCACCAGAGGAAAGACCTACACTGGCAGCCCAGGAGACCTCCTACCTCCTGCCTAGTAACTCTGGGGAGCCCCATCACAGTGGTTTGAATGAGAACAGTCCCCATAGGCTCCTCATATGTTTAAATGCTTGGTCCCCAGTTGGTGGAACTGTTTGGGAAGGATTAGGAAGTGTGGCCTTGCTGAAGTAGATGTGTCACTGGTGGGTGGGCTTTGACGTTTCAAAAGCCCATTCCAGGCTCAGTATCTTTCTCTCTGTGTCTGCAATTTGTAGATCAGTTATGAACCCTCAGTTATATCTCCAGTGTCATGCTTGCCTGCCACCATGCTCCCTAACATGATGGTCATGGACTAACCCTCTTAAACTCTAAGCAAGCCCCCAGCTACATTCTTTCTTTTAAAAACTGCCTTGCTCATGGTGTATCCTCACAACAGTACAACAGTAACAAAGAAACCCATTCATAGCCACCCACCCATATAAAGTCTTCAACTCACACACCTATCCAAGCTTGGCACTCACACTGGACACCCACGCCAGGCACCAGTGCTGATCCAACTAGCCCTTTATTTGTTAAGTGATTGGACAATGAAGGATCATCATGTATTTAGCCAAACCAAATATCAGAGAAAGATGAGCACTCAGAACTAACCCTGGAGGAAACAGAGATGATCAACAGGAAATTGACGAGACTTTAAAATTAGCTCTAGTTCACTATCTTAAGAAATTTGCCACAAAACAGACAATGCTGTTGTTTAAAAGGAGAAAATGAGAAAGCATCCCATTACAAAATGTCCAAATAAACACTGGTGCAACCAGCTGCAGAAGAGATACGGAGACCAAGAAGTGCACCTACTGTAGGCAGCTCTGGGTTTCTGTGGAAGTTTTTGGTCTTGAGATCCTTCATCTTCTTCATATTTTCAGGCGTGTCTGAGGCGCTCTGGCTATAGGCACTAACTGAAATGACAAAGAGTTGGAGACCAAAATGATCCTGCCTTACTTGTTATGTGTAAGGACACTTCGGTCATGACCCTCAAAAGTCACAATGATAAGATGGATTTTCTAGAATTTTTTTTTTTAATTAAACCTGGCAGGTGGGACCCTTGACCATCCCTTCCAGGAACTTGGAAATGATTTGAAAGGGAAAAGAAGGGATTTTAATTTTTAGATTAAAAAACACATGTATAACCCCCCCCACACACACACACACACCAGCTGCAGCAAATAAACTTCCCAAGCCCTGTGAAGAATTTCAGAAGTTAGACCCCAACTCCAGAGAAGCCAGACAAATAAACTTCCTGGAACATGTTGGGATTTGTGACTCAGCTTCATATTTTATACACGTCTCACCCATCCTTGCCCAATCAGTGTGTTCTTGGTTAACTGCTGAAAACTCACCAGGAGGGTATAACTCACCCAAGCTGGCCCTGCTGTCATACAGCCCGTTCCCACCTTCGCTGATACTGCTCAGAAAGTGGTCACTGAGATTCATCGCCTTGTTGATGTACAGGTTCTGGCCAATGAAAACATTCCAAGCATCACTAACAATGGGGCTGCTATGTCTCAGCAGAGAGAAGATCTACTGTGAGCCTGCTCCTCCGGAGGGACGCTTACAGTGCAGCCTGAGGCTGGGAACCTTGTGCATGGTAGACAAGGATTCCACCATTAAGTTATAGCTCCAGGGCACTTTCTACTTTTAAGACTGGTCTCACAAACTTGTCCCTGATGGCCCTGAACTCATTCTGGCCTTTACTTTGACATCCTCATGCCTCATCCTTTCAAGTGGTTTATTTTCTATAAAACAAATAAGTCAAGGTAAAAAAATCAGTGAACATTTTTTGTTAGTATTTTTCCAAGTTTGTTGTATCTCAGGCATATAATCATTTCAATAACCAGTAAATGACCCCAAGGAAAACCAGAGCAAGTGTGGGTAGCAGCTCCTGCTCCCAGCACATCCACTGGGCTGGACAGTGGCCTCTCTGACGGTTAGCACAGTTATTTATATAGTCCCATGGAATTCCTTGTCTAGGTCTGGTTTATTATTTGAAACTTTTCCTTTCTATTCATTATGCAAAAGCATCCCTGTGAACTGTAAACCATCAGGACAATCAACTTGTAGATAACTTCTGGAGGAGTTCATACCTTGTTTGAGACTTGAATATAGTTCAGCCTGATGCTAACTTCGTAGCCATCTTCATGGACAGTAGCAGAGATAAGCTTTTAAAGAAATTTAAAGAATATTCTCAGTTGTGGTGTGGGACTCAACCCCTAAGAATTCTAAGATGTGAAACTCTATATTTAGTAAAATATTTTTCACAAAAAGGTTAGATTAGAGAAACAAGAGGAGAAACTGAGATGAGATAAATAGAAAACAAAGAAAAAAAACAGCAGACTCAAAACCAACCGATCTATATTCCTAATTATAAATGAACTAAATACTTTAGTCAAGGGCAGGGACTCTCAGACGGAATAAGAACAAGATCCAAATTTATATTTTCTTCAAGAGACTTCTCCAGTCAGTCGTATGGCTTGCTATGAAGATCTACAGACTTCTGAAAAGGTGTCCTGGTGAATGGGGGGGGCAGCTCTGCAAGGAAGGAGCTCATGAGTGAGTAGTTTTCCCTGTAAGCTGTGGAATAAACTTAAAAGGGGGCAGCAAATGTTTCTGAGGATCAAATGGTAATTTTTATTTAGGTCTCATGGGTCATAAATTCTCTACTGCAAATGCTTAGCCTTTCTGTTGTAACCCAAAGCAGCCACGGCTAACATGTAAATGGCTGGATACATCTCTGATCCAATTACATATTACTTGTAAAACTAGGCAGTGGGCCACATTTGTCTCAGAGAGAATAGTTTGCTGAACTCCAGATTAAGACAAAGTTCGTGTAAGCTACCAAACAGTCCATCAAAGGAAGCTGAGCAGTACTTGAAAACAAGACAGGTTCAGTGCTGGATGCTTTTATGACTGATTTGAAAGGGTTCCTTCTAGTCTCTGAAAACAGGACATGTTATCCCATTGAACTGCCTCTTAATGATTTTATGCTAAAGAAAAGTCATGTGGCTTGGGATCTAAAGACCTGCTCCAAATCTTAAAATGCCCAAGACACAGCAGTGCAGTTTGGGGCAATTTGTCAAACCTATCTGAGCTTTTAGTTACACTGTTATCAAATAAGACTTGCTATGAAGATCTACAGAGTTAAACAACACACACACACACACAAAACAACTTCAATTCTGTGCCATTAAAACCACTACTTGCCAGGCCGTGGTGGCACATGCCTTTAATCCTTGCACTCAGGAGGCAGAGGCAGGCAGATCTCTGTGAGTTCAAGGCCAGCCTGTTCTACTCTACAAGAGTTAGTTCCAGGACAGACTTGATAGCTTCAGTGAAACCCTGTCTCGAAAAACAACAACAATAACAACAAAAAACCCCCACTATTTTAGCTGAGTGGGGTGGCTTATTCCTTTAATTTCAGTACTTGGGAGACAGAGGCAGGCAGATCTCTGAGTTCAGGACCAGCCTGGTCTACAGAGCAAGTTCCAGGACAGGCAGTATTACACACAGAAACCCTATCTCAAGTAAAAAATAAAATAAATAAATAAATAAGGAAAAGAAGGAAGGAGGGAGAAAGAAAAACATGGAAAGCAGAGATGGAAGGGAAGGGGAGAGGAAAAACCACAATTAGCTAAGTCTTGGGAAAGCCAAGGGATGCTCTACGCAATAGCTTCATCTTACCCACCTTTCCCATCCTGGGTTCTGCAATCAAGGCCCGGAAATCAGGGTTATTCTGAGCATAGGACCTGAGGTGAGCAGAGATGTGATCCAATTGTTTCCTCCAGTAGCCTAAAAAGGGAGAGAAACCCAAACATATGGATAATTCTTCCACATTTAAGAAAGAAAGTAGTGAGTGTGGAAATTCTCTGACAGGTAATTTTCCTTGGCTAAGTGTGTTGGGTTTTCTTTATAGAACCTCAAGTACATACTAAAGTAAGTGCCACAACCACCCCAGACTATTAGACACAATTATCACAGATCATCACATTTCAAAAGAATATGCAGATTGCTGCACGTGAAGCTTGATGTGGGATGACCTTCCGTATATGTGTTGCTTTTATTGGCTAATGAATAAAGCTGTTTCAGCCAATGGCTTAGCAGAATATAGCCAGGCTGGAAGAGATATATAGAGAGAGTAGGTGGAGTCAGAGGGATGCCATGTAGCTGCTGAAGGAGATAGATGCCATATCCTTACCAGTAAGCCACAGCCTCATGGGTTAATTCAAGATGTAAGAGCTAACTAGAAATATGCCTGAGTCATTGGTCAAACAGTGTTGTAATTAATATAGTTTCAGTGTGATTATTCAGGTCTGAGCAGTCAGAAACAAAAGAGCAGTCTCCTACTATAGAAGCCTTTTATTCTTATATTATTCTATCTCACATATAAATTTCATAGTCCTAAATGTATGGGTTTGACAATTGTATTCATCCCAAACACTATACATAATATTTCTTTTTTAAATTTTTTTTATTATTTCATGTGCATTAGAGTTTTGCCTGCATGTATATGTGTGTGAAGGTGTAGGATACTCTGAAACTGGAATTACAGGCAGGAATGAGCTGCCATGTGGGTGCTGGGAATTGAACCCGGGTCCTCTGCATGAGCAGCCAGTTCTCTTAACCACTGAGCCATCTCTCCAGCCCCATAATATTTCTATTACTCCAGAAAGTTTTTGTGCCCCCTTTCTGTCTATATGGGTGATGGATTTGAATTAGAAATCAGAGCGATTTCTTGAGCCCAGGGGTTTGGTTTCTCATGTGTGGGAGAAGATGTAGTAGTTTCCACCTTTCTGCCAAGATTGGAGGCTCTTGACAAGGAGAAGCAGATTGGGGTGGAATCTCAGCTGAGGTGGCAGAGCCATTCAGGCACTGATGGGTAGATTTAGTCCTTTTCTCATTGCTGTGTGGGTTCACTGATATGACTGAGTTTGTTGGTACGTGATGCCCTTGTTCTCCTCTAGCAGGTCTCTTTCATTCAGGAATGCACAGTGAATTTCTTTCTTCGGTGCTGACTTTCTAGAGAGCACACTGACCTTCATCCTTCTCCAGGCTTAAGGTCAGAACTGTCAGGGCATCTCATCTATCATGTTCCACTGTCCAGCAAGTGACCAAGCCATCAAGATTCCAAAAGACAGAAAACAGCCTCTTCCTCTTGAGGAAGGGAGGGATATTAGAAATCATTCTGGAAATAGCTGTAAACAATCTCCTTAGGACTAATGCCACACTCAAGTCTAGAAGAGTCAAACTGTGGCTGAGTTATAACACTAACAGGGACACTTGGGGAGCAAGTGTAGAGCTGAATGAGAGACCTCCATCACGGCATCCTGGGGATCTTGGTTCTCTTTCCCTCAGAGAACCAGTGTTAAAAAGCAATGAGAGGCTGGAGAGGTTGCTGAGTGGTTAGAGCACTTGCTTTTGCAGAGGACCTGTATTTGACATCTAAGACTCACATAGTGGCTCACAACAGTCTCTAACTCCAGTTTCATGGGATTTGATGTCCTCTTCTGACTTCTATAGGCAGGCACCAAGCACACATGTAATGCAGATATATATGTACAGGCAAACATTCATACACATAAAATAAGTAAACCTAAAAAATTAATCAATGATTTAAATTTTCTGTTTCTAAAGACATTAGCAAATTAAGTATTTAATGAAAAAAATGTACTGAAACTCAAGTGGGTGGCGACTGAATCATGACCCACTCCCCTCTTGCTTAATAGGATGGAAACTCCAGTCCAGGTATGTACAGTCAGGAACACAGTCCTGTCCATCTTGTTCTAAGTTCAACCTCACTATCTTCTCAGAGCAAACAAGATTTCCATATTTCTCGTCCTGTCCCAACTGCCTATTGCACAGCCTAAGCTCTGGCAAGTGTGGTCAAAAGGGTGTTCTCTCTACTCCTGCCCAGTCATTACTCATAGGATGGAGGCTTTACCTTGATCTGATGTACTGCTGATACTGGGTACCCAGATCTCCTATTCGTGGCTCACTTATCAAAGGTCCATTTTGAGAGAGGTAAAAATAGAAAAATCATATATGACTGCTGTATTCCCTAGGATGAATGTCATTCTGTGAGAAAAGTACCAATGTCCAAGTCCAAACAAATTTCTGCCCAGGAGAGAAAGAAGGCCAGGAAGCAGAGAGTTTAGAAGCTCTTCCCAAAGCAACTGACGTCACTGTAATAGAGTAGTAAAGTGCTTGCCTAGCATGCACAGGACCCTGAGTTCAATACCCCCACCTAAAGAAGGGACCAGGGGCCAATTACAATGCCGATAAATTCACTACAGGTGAGAGTTGCATCATAGGTTGCACTTTACATAGAACCAGGAAAAGCAACAGCTAACAAAAGCCCTTCTGAAGTCAGAAAAGTATTCAAATGCCGACCTGTAAAAATACAGTTGTAAAGGACCCCACATTTAATTAGACCAGTCTGTGAAAGGGCTGATGGCGACCTAGAGCACGGCTGAAAACAACGAAGTGATGGACTAGCAGTCATGACTAGGAGCAGTTGGGGAAGGTGGCTGGGAGCCTTGCCCAAATCACCAAAGCTACCATCTTTCTAGGATGGCAGATTGCAGGCCAAGGGTGTACTCCCCGAAGTGCAGCCTCAGAGGCTTCACATAGCAGGATGAACTAAAGTTCACCAGAAAGATCGAGATAGCTGCTAGACAGATAAATGTGCAAATAGCAAGAACAAGCCTGGAAGGGAAACAAGACTAGAGTTAAAATACTCAGTCACTTAAAACCTCCAGTTCTGGGGACCGTCTCTGATTCTTTTACTTGCTTTTTGGGACCTTTCCTCCTACTGGATTGCCTAGTCCAACCTTAATATGGGGAGAGGTGCCTAGTCTTACGGCAACTTGATATGCTGTGTTTGGTTGATATCCCAGGGAGGCCTGCCCTTTTCTGAAGGGATACAGAGGAGTTATGGATTGGGGGTGGGAGGTGTGGGATGGGGAGGCATGGGGGAGGGACTAGGAGGGAAGGAGAGAGGGGGAACTGTGATCAGAATGCAATATACAAGAGAAAAATAAAATTAAAAATTTAAAACTTTGGTTCTAACAAAATATTATAAAATGGGAAAAGAAAGAATAAAGTTAACTAAAACATAAGAATAAAAGGCAGGGGAGACCTAGGCAGTGATGGTGCTCACCTTAAATTCCAGCACTTGGGAGGCATAGGCAGGAGTTCAAGGCTAGCCTGGCCTACAGAGAGTTCCAGAACATATCCCAGCCATGGATACACAGAGAAAACAAAAACAAACAAACAAAAAAGGCAGGTGAGAAAAACTGCCTGCAACAGCAACTGCTAATCGGGGCTTTAACACAAGTTCAGAGTTGCCATTATAAACATGTTCAGGTGTTAGACTGCAGGTTCTGTAGGCGTCCCTGTCTCCCAGATATAAGGCTGTGCCCCCTGCAGGCAGCTCTCTCTCTCTCTCTCCCTTGCTCTCAGACACTGAGTAGCAGCAAGGCCACAGACAGGCAGGCCCCTGGCTAACAGGCACTCTGGTGCTGTAAGAGTGTATACAGAAGGGATGGTGTACAGAGATGGGAGGTGGCTGTTTGAGAAGCACAAGCTGGCTACTAGAGTAATGGCTGTGTTCACGCCCAAAGAGAGTGACAGGTGGTAATGATGAGACAGACTCAGCCTGTCTACACAGCAGAATGAACCCACAGGTGCCATGAGACGGATGGACTAGACAGCTATTGGGGAATATTATTTTAAAGTGTGTGACTTTTGTTTATGCTGCATTTGTTTAACTCTGTGAAGCTGTGGTTCTTTGCCTGTCTAAAACACCTGATGGTCTAATAAAGAGCTGAATGGCCAGTAGCGAGGCAGAGCAAGGACAGGCAGGGCTGGCAGACAGAGAGGATAAACAGAAGAAAGAGGCGAGCAAGAGAACAATAAGAGGAGGACACCAGGAGTCACCCACCCACGCAGCAAGCCATGGAGAAAGAAGTAAAGAAAGGTATACAGAAGTAGAGAAAGATAAAAAGCCCAGAGGTGAAAGGAAGTTGGGTTAATATAAGATAAGAAAAGCTGGCAAGAAACAAGTCAAGATAAGGCTGGGCATTTAAAACTAAGAATAAGCCTGCATGTGATTTGTTTGGGAGCTGGGTGGTGGGTTCCTCAAAAAGCCAAAAGAATAAAACATCCTACAACAGACAGCAGGCCAAGAATTAAAGTACTGGAAGAGGAAAAGTTTAAGGAAAAGCTACTGTCCATACAAAGAAAATGACCTGAACAGAGAAAGCGGAATGTATTTCTAGTCCATGAAAAATGAATCTAAAAGGGAGGAGACATGGCAGGCTCTTCAGAGAGTGGGTTTCCTCCTACCAGGAGCAAGTGCCCCTTACCTCTTCCTGGGCTGACAGCTGTGAGCACTGGCCTGTGGTCACTCATCTTCTCCTGCCTCTGCCTGTGACAAGCCGCCTCCAGTTCCTTCTTTGCCAGGAGCTTGCCAGATGGGTAGAATAGGCCAGAGGTCTGTGTGCCCATGTCCTTCTTAGACCCAATAGCAGGAGTGGGCAAAGAGACACTTAGGGACTGCCAGGCAGATCGGGGCTATGAGCAATGGAGAATACACTTAAAGACCAGAAAATAATTTAATTAACCCCACCTCTAATCACAACACACAATTTAAATCAGAATAGAAAACACCCAAAAGCTTTCTTTGAACTAAAGGTTTTTGTTGGGTGTGTGTGTGTTCTCGCCACCATTGCCTCTTCTTTCTCAGCAACTCTTACCTGATCCATGAAGGTAGCCCCTCCCCTTGGTCAGTTACTGTTCCAGGTTCAGCTAATTAGTGGTGCCTCTTAATCTGCCTGGGGCCTGGAAGACCATCTACCCTCTCAGTTCTACAACACAATGGAACACAATCTGTACTGCACAACTACATTCAACCGCTGAGAATGAATGTTCCTCTGATGGACCTAAGAAAATCACCATGGAAGGCTGTGTGGGCTGCCTGGTGTCACTGCAGCTAAAAGGGCACCACTCACATGGCAGGCAGTGGACATTTGCATATCTATTAGGATGAGTTTCCCGGCAGAGAGAAGAAAGAGCATCTAATATGGACAGTTTTTAACAGACGGCAGGCATTGTGTGAAAAGAACACCTCCTTTTCACTCAAACAAAGGTGCAAATGGGCCTGGCGGCCCCACAAGTCTGCCTCTGAGTTAAGGCACCACGAGTCCTTCACGAGTGTACATGCTAAGGGCTCAGTGTGTGCACAGTCTCATCTGTCTTTGGATCCCATCAGTAAAGAGATGAGGTCGCATCTGACGGACTTTGTGCGGCTCAGAGAAGACACTTGGAAGGCTCACAGGCAGCTGGTTGTCCCGTGTGTGCTGCTGAGAATGACCACCAGCCAGAGGTTATTGACAGGAAGAAATCCCACACAGCGGATGTAACAGAGCACGGAGGCAGGTTCTTCGCTACTGGAAAACCCTAGAG
>JAQHUG010000009.1:12011214-12044664 GCA_028555095.1 Dicrostonyx torquatus
AAAAAAAGAATTGTATCAAGAGCTGACTGGATGGAGCAGGATAAGAAGGTCCAATGTTGGGATGAACTTGTTCATCTCTGTGATTGTAGTGTTCGTTTCATATACATGTGTCAATATCACTCTTGACAGATACACATTTTAGTGTACGTCAGTTACACTCTTTGTTCTTTTAAAATTTTTTCTGTGTTTTTTTTCTATGTATAGGAGTTTTGCCTGCAATACATGCCCATGCCCACAGAGGATAGAAGAGGGTATTGTTTCCCCTGGGACTGGAGTTACAGACAGTAGTGAGCCACCATGTGGGTGCTGGGAATTAAACCAGGTCCTGTGGAAGAAGAGTCAGTGCTCTTACCCACTTAGCTGTCTCTCCAGTCCTGGCCTCCTTTCTCCAACTATGTGTTTTTAAACTATAATCTTTTTGTAGGTATGGTAAATACCAAAACTTAGGAGTCTGAGGCAAGAAACTGTTTCAAGTTTGAGGCCAAACTGGACTGCATAGGAAATGCCAGATCAGGCCTACATGACAAGTCCCTGTCTCAACAAATTTAATTTAAAAGCTAGGGATTGACAAATCCAGTGTTATATTTCATTTTAAATCCCTGTGGATCATGTGTGACTTTGATCTAAGACAGGCAGAAAACATGTTACGTACTTGAGGAAGTCCGTGTCCCTCTGGATCCGTGTGATCTCAGTGCTTGTCAGACTCTTCTGGCCAGTTATGTGTGCAAAGCCAGGGGACTGAAATGAAGAACACAGATAGAGCTGGGAACAGACAGACAGGTATGGGGGGGGGTAAGGAAAAGCCATTCAAATTCATTTCCAGAGTTCATGTTTTAAAACTATCACAGGGAAACTAGGCAGGGGTGGTGCACACACCTTTAATCCCAGCACTCGGGAGGCAGAGGCAGGCGGATCTCTGAGAGTTCCAGGACAGCCAAGGACTATACATAGAAACCATGTCTTCAAAAACAAAAATCAAAACAACAAAAAATATATCTGAATTTACTTTTAGACAGTTTATATTTTAAAACTGGAAGACTTAAGCTAGAATCGTAAAGATAATGTTTCTAGAAAACTCAAAGGACTCACTTATACACATAGGTTATTTAAATTAATTTCTCTGTGTTTAGTGTGGAAAAGGGATAAAACAAACAGAATTTTACATGGTCCCTGTCCCTAAAGCACATCCCTCATATCTGTACAATATAATTTAACTCTTATGGACTCAGCAAGATAACAGACTTGTGCTGTGTTCCCTGGGAGCCTAGAGGAGAGAATAGTCACATTTGCAGGCTCCATGGGAGATGTGCTAACAACCAAGATGGGTACAGGAAAGCATGTGAAGTAGATAGAAAACAAAAGGATCCACAGTAAGAACACACACAGGTACCACAGGGGGGCAGCACATGGTTCGTCCTGGGATACATATGACTCGATGTGGTCTACAAAATGGAACAGAAAGGAAGCCTGAGATAGAAAGATGAAGGGGAGAAGCTAGCCACATTACTATTGATAATGAAATGCAATGGCTACTGTAGCTATTATCTCCCTGACATTCACAATCACCCTATGAGCTGTGCCATTTTATTGTATATGTCTTATATTATTTTGAGAGAGTCTTGCTATGTAACCCAGATTGGCCTTGTTTTTCTCCTGCCTCAGTCTCCTGAAACCAGGAATTAAAGAAATGAACTACCACACTGAGCATATAGCATCTTATTTTAATATATCAGACTTTCAAAAAAGTTATCAAAATAGCAAAACTAACTCTTGTTCCTTTAGCTTAAACAATTGCTTAAGGCAACATTTTCTTACATATCTCTTTATTCTCTTTGAGTCGCATAAGACTAAACTGTAGGCATGATAAGCCTTAGCCCCTAAGTAGCTGAGTATGAATTTCCCAGGAAGAACAATGTGCCAAAGTCAGAAGAATGAAAGGTTATGATATTATCTAATCCACACATCTGCTTTTAGAGCCTGCTGGTTATGACAATGGTGTCCTTCATAGCTGTGTAATTTCTTCCTGGTCTAGTGTCTGGTCCAATACCATACTTTGCATGTATTTGTCACGTCCTCTTTGTCACTTCTAATTTGAAGTGGCTCCTCAGTCTCTTTTCAACTTTCTTGCCTTGAACAATTTAAAAGAGCAATATGCCAGTCAGGTATCAGTGGTGTGTGCCTGAAATCCCAGCACCCATAATACAGAATCTATCACCTGTGCTACCTCAATGTATATAACAATTAAAAATATGAGCTATGGTTTGGAGACAAATTGGGGAGAGGGGATGCTACATGAGAGGGGGTGGAAGGAGGAAAAGGAAGGGGGAGTGATGTAATTATATTTTTTTCAAAAATATAGGCAGATGCAGGAGCATCACCACAAAGTTGAGGCCAGCCTCGTCTACCTACATATTTTCAGACCAGCCAGGGCTGTATTGTGAAATTACTTCTAAAAACAAAACAAACAAACATGGCCGTTAACGCACAGAAATTTGTAGCATATGGCATCGACATGGAACTTGTGTTTGTCTAACGTTCCTGTAAGCAGCAGACTCAGGCATGAATTTTGGTACAGACTCCAGAGGCAGGGTGCTGTCAGGGCAGCATGGCAGGGGTTACAATACTCATTTCTGAGAAGGATGCGGAAGCTCAAAACCCATTTGGCTTGAGTTCACATCAACAGTATGGGCACTAAATCTTGGGATTTCAGACAATTCTATAGACAATGGCGAGCAGTCAGAGTGATTTTGTTAAGGACGAAGTATAATGTTCAAGACTTTTGTGTCACCTCACATGTGGCCTGTACTAGAAGGCATAAACTGGTCTTCTATTGGTCAAGTATTGTGAGTCACTGAATTTCACTTGGCCTATGTTACATATATTGCCTCCCATACTGGTTCAGGTTCCAGATAGACTCTCAGATTTCAAACTAAGTTGGCAGACAGGAAGATGTAAGTTTGGTGGCAAATTCATCAGGTGGCAATACTGAACCAGACGTCCTTGCCAATGACTGTCTACAGATGAGAATGGGCCTGGGTGGCTCTGGAATTCCAGATCATCACAGAACCCACAAACTTGATAACCTCAGTCTGAAGCTAGCTGTCATCTGTCATTTATCCTCTACTTTGTTACCTGACCCAGGATGGATGAGTCTAATGCAGACTGGTCCCATGCCGAGAGTCTCTGTGTAGGGCTGCCATGAGGGCTGAGAGCATGCATTTCAAATGGACTCCTGTGTGATTATGGTGCTGCAGGGATGGGGAACCCACTTTGAGAACCACTGTGCTATCTCATCACACAGTTTATCTTGTGGATGACATCACTAATTAAAAATTTTTGTATGTATTCGGGCAGAGTTGCGCACACCTCTAATCACAGCACTTGGGAGGCAAAAGTCATCAAATCTCAAGTTCAAGGACAGTCTGATCTACAGACAGAGTTTCAGAGCAGTCAGGGCTATGCAGAAAAACCTTGTCTTCAAAAGCAAAAACAAAATAAACAAATAAAAAGTTGGTGTGACTAGTTACTTGATTACTGTTTATCTGTTTCAAGTCCCTGTAATAGGACCGTTCTACGAACATGGAGGCCTTTCTCTTTGGGCACAGTGCTTCCAGAGCTGTGACACTGCCTGCAACAGGACTAAAGGATGAAAGACACTATCCTATCATGAGCTGGGAAGCGTTAAAATGTCTGAGGTGTTTCGGCTACCCTAAAGAATTTCCACTGCTGTTACCTGGGATTGATGAGTAGATATTCTAGAAGCAGATGCGTCATGGTAGGCGGGAATTTCCAGTGGACCCTCAGCGAAGCGAAGATCTTTCAGAGTTTTAGGGTCTGCTCTTTCGCCTACTTTGAGGTCTAGAATAACATTAAAAATACTGTTTTGTGATTATCTGTTACCATATAAAACCATGTAAATATGCCCCCATTGCTAGACACCTCCAGTAAAGGACTATATCATTCTTTCCCAGTACCAACTACTATAAAGTCACCCTCCCCAAGTCAGTGAAACAAAGCAGAGAAATAATTAACCCAGTCTAATAACCTTCCTTGATACCTTCTGCAACATTCCATGTCAAGCTAAGAAAACAGACCAATCCAACTGCAAACTTACCAGGTAACATCATTTCAACTAAAAAGAAAAAAAAAAATCTGCGACAGCCTCTTCTTTTCATGGCTATTGCACCGGGTCACTTTGTTGCTGTTGTTTTAAAAAACAAACAAAAGCCTCAACAGTCTGAGTTTGGTCCTGGGAACCCATGTGTAATGAGACAGCTGATTCCCAAAAATGGTTCTCTGTGGCATACGTGCATCCCACACATAAACAACAACAATACTGTTTTTGCCTATTTGTTTTCTAACTATAACAATAAAGTGACTGGGTCTTTTAGGAAAAGTTGAGGTCTTACTTACATGACTTCAGACAGCAAAGTTTCTGGACTCCTGGGTAAGTAAGCAATAGTCATGCAAAGAAGAGGCTGCCATGGATTTATTTTTCTTTTTAGTTGAAATGCTGTTACCTGGTAACTTTGCAGTTGGACTGGTCTGTTTTCTTAGCTTGGCATGGAATGTTGTGACGGTATCAAGGAAGGCTATCTTCTTAGACTGGGTTAATTATTTCTCAGTTCTATTTCACTGACTTTACAGGAGTCACTGCTAGGAAAGAATGTGATGTAGTCCTTTACTGGAGACTTCTAGCCATGGGGGCATATTTGCACGCCAAATGCTTTTACCTGCTAAGCTATTTTGCAGGTCCCCAAGATATAAAATGGCAGGCTCATTTTCTAACCATGTGCTGAACACATCCTACATGCACCTTTGCAGTTTCCAAGGTAACCAAACCTGAATCCACATCTGATGCTGGTCCTTCTCGTGCAGCTCAGTTTTACTCAATGCTAGCAAAACTCTGTTTCTGTTTAAAATTTACCCAAACACCCCCTCTTTCCAAACCTGATGACCCTTTCTTTGTTAGGTGAGCATCCCTTGGTTCCTTCAATACAATCATTCGATAAATCAAATTTGTCAGACTGTTTGCTTATCTCTCATGGTCTTAATCTGTTATCTAGAATCAAATAAAAATTCAAATTGTAGCCTGCCTTCCTGCTTTTCTTATTTCAACACAAGTACATAAGAAGTACACAGTGAGCATGCAGAAAGCCTGCTCAGGTTCCCTTTTTCCTCATCGTACCTGCAAGCCGTCTAAGGTTAATGTTCCAAGTTGACTTGTTTTCAGCATTCTTATACTTCTTCCTTAATTTTGGTCCGACAAACCCATTTTTTAATTCCTAGGAATAAAGAGATTACATGGCACTTGATTATATAGCCTTAGAGTGTGAGAATCAAAAGTTGTGGTACAGACACAGTCATGTGGTACAGACAGTGTCATGGTGGGCACTTCTCACTTGCGAGGGGTGAGGGTAGTTTTTTATAAAGTGATGTCTGTTTCTGCTGGAAACTCAGTTTCATGTCTGGCTGGAAGACCTCCTCACCAGGTCAAGCATCCAAGATAGGAGACATGGATAGTGCCATTATCAGAGACAGTAATAGCATAAGAAAAGAATCAGAGGGGAAAATAGGGTGGGGTCAGACCCAAAATGACAGGCCTTATACACACTACCTGCCCAGAGAGCCAGCCAAAGACTCTTCTCCTCGGCCTTTCTTTGTCACCGACTCTGTCCCTTCTACCTGACTCAGACCTGAGTCTCAGATGACTGTCCCTGCGATGGTCACACTACAGACCTACTCATCCATTTGCAGCCACTCTGGCCGTACAACATGTGTTCTGGTCTCAGGGCTACCACCTGGCTTAAGTAACAGCCCCACAAACTTTCTCTGTCACTCTCAACAAGTACCCCACGACTGAGACTCCTGGCTGGGTGGCCACACTCTGTCCCTCTTACCTGGGCCACTGGTGCTGATATCCTAGGGCTGAAGTTTCAAACACCCTTCTTACGCCTATCACATTAACTCTCCAAAAAAGTAAAGAATTAAAGTTTTCACCAAGAGAAGACTTTAACAGGACTCACACACCCTGGAACGGTCTACTTAGCCTGACTATTCCATTCACCTAATAAGTACTCACTGCCCTCCCTTGCCTGCCCCTGAGCTCTGCTAAGAGTATCGGACCCCTACTTACTGCCTGCCACCTTGGAGCTTGCAAACGGGAAAGGTTGACTAGAAACCAAGAAATCACATGCTCAGGTCACTTTCCCCAGTGAAGGCATGGTGCAGGGACAGAGAGGAGTGTAAACAGCTTGTTTCTCTGGAGTTTATGCAGCCTTCACAGACAGGCCTGAAGCTGATTCCCTGGGTGGCATACTAATGGTTTCTGCTTTGTCACAGATAGTCACTGCAGACAACAGCACAGGCAGTGACAGGACCCAGTCAGAATCCCAATCTTAGACAAAGGAAGGTTTGACCAAGGCGGGGGAAATCAGTGAAGGTTCTTCACAATGGTTGATCGTCACCTTAATCATGAGCATCTATCTGACTGTGAGTGGAAGCACCGTAAAGAAAGGAGGGTGTGCCCACTGAGCAAGAAAGGATGAAACACAGTGACAGTTTGAACATTCTTCGGCTTCATTACTTGCCTGCTTTGAAAAACCTTCAACACTCTCTTCAGGAGAGACCATCTTCGGGGGCTCATAGTCAACCTGAAACACTTTTGTCACAATCCCACTCTGTCTGCAGTCTCTGAAAATCAAATTTTTAAAAAGGAGAGAGTATCTTACACAACCATTCCAGGTAAAGAGTCCAAGAATAAGAATATAAAAATGTAGATTCCAGAAATAGGAGTGTAGAAATAAAGAAATATAAAGTTGAAAGCCTAGGAGAATAGGAACAGACTGTCAGTAGCTTTCTCGGCAGCTTGAGGATTAACTATTAACAGTGGGTCACTCTGCTTTACAATCCATAGTTCTATTTACAAGGCCAAAGCATCTCTCTGCAAACTGAGAGCTAGTCTACAGATATGTGCTGAGTCAACTTTTAGGAAACAGATATATGACCTCTGGGTTATGCATTATCCCTGCTATGTGAAACTGGCAGCATCAAAGGGGAGAGCAGAGGGCTTCAGTAAACACCACGTGGGAGTCCAAGAAAGACAATAGATTAAGTGCAAACTACTTTAACTAAAAAACTCTGTTAATGGAGATTATAAAGTAAGGCAATCTGTATCTGAGTTTTACCTTAAGATTGTAAAAATTCCTTTGTTCAGACCTAATGCTTGGTGTCCCTACTATAAAAAGATGAGTTCAGAAACACATCTCTGGTTTGGTCTCAGCTAGCTGATAAGCTTTTTGTGCCCCATGGAGATTTTTTATTTTATTGTTTAATTTTTTCCTGGATTCTGGTTTCTGGAATAAAGTTTGCTTCTGGTTTATTAGACTTTGGTGGTCTGTTTCCATCTTTGCGCAACCCCCCTGGACCCAACACAGGGAAAGGTGGCTAGCAGTCAAGATGATGCTTAAATTACTTAATGTAGCCACTAAGTTTGTTACCTTTTAAGTTGGGAAAATTAAAATATACTTTCAGCTAAGGAGGTCATGAGAGGTAAGGTTAGGGCGAAGGGCAGGTGGTGTGGGTCTTCAGCAGTGATTCTGGTCCTCTAGACCCTGCTTCAGCCAGGTGCTGTTCACAGAGCCTCAGGCAAGTGTACAGCACTCCTTCCCACCCTGCCTGCCTCCCTGCGGTGGCTGGAGCTCTCAGAATCCTGGCCTCAGCCCCAGGGAGCTCAAGCTCAGGAAAGTGGTTGGCATTTCTTGTATCTTCCTTCCAGGTCTGCTCTGGGTCTTCAAAACAATTCCTGGAAAGCCAGGCATAGAGGTAGATCACTACAAATTCAAAAGCTACTCTTCCATAGGCCTTGAATTAAATTCTAAGCACCCATATGGTGATTTACAACTGTCTATAAAAGCAGCTCTAGGGGATCTGACTCCCTCCTCTGGCCTCCAGGTGCACTGTATGCATGTGGTAAACAAACAGGCAAAAGGCTCATGCACATAAAATAAAAAAAAAATAAAACGAAAGGTTGATGTTTGTTTGTTTGTTTTGTTTTGAGACAGGGTTTCTCTTTGTAACAGTCCTAGCTGTCCTGAAACTTGCTCTGTAGACCAGGCTGGCCTCGAACTCACAGAGATCACCCTGCTTCTGCCTCCCAAAGTGCTGGGATTAAAGGTGCATGACATCACCACTGTTTCAAAAAGTATTTTTAAAAAATAAACACAATCAGAGGCAGGCGGATCTTTGTGAGTTCGAGACCAGCCTGGTCTACAAGAGCTAGTTCCAGGACAGGCTCCAAAGCCACAGAGAAACCCTGTCTCGAAATAAATAAATAAATAAACAAACAAACAAACACAATCTATACTGTGAGGCTACAAACAACAGAGTTTATCAATAAAAGGCCAACTAAAAGGCCAACAGAAATCTCTGATAAAAAGGCCAAAGTGATTTCCTCAAAGGATCACAGTTGTTTTTAAAATGGACCAGCTATGAAGCATCTTGTAATTATCTCCGGTCTTTTTCTCTGAGATCAGAATTCTGGACAGATAGCTTAGCTATTTACCTGACACAAAATACACGCTATTTATATTCAAAATGTACTTGAGTGTTTATATTTAAAATGTTTAATGATCTTATTCTAAAGTTCCTTTTTAAAAGTAAAGTAGCTTTCATTTCTATTGTTGTCATTTTAATAATACAGATAAATACAAGGTTTGTGTGGGTGGATACCCAGCACTTGCGATCCTTGGGTCTCAAGCATTTTAGCACCATGGATTTGACAACTCTTGTGTCCTGCGTTAGTTCCCTACTGCTGTGATAAAACTCCAAGAGCAAAACAACCTGGGGGAGGAATGAGTTCATTTGGCTTACAGCTTACATCCATCACTGAGAGAATCCAGGGCTGGAACTCAAGTCAGAAACCTAAAGGCAAGAATTGAAGCAGACTGTGGAGGAGTGCTGCCTACTGGCTTGCTTCCCACAGCATGTTCACCCGCCCTTCTCAGACAACCAAGGACCACAAGTTCATGGGTGATACCACCCACAGAGGGCTGGTCCCTCACATACCTAGACTTGCCTACAGGTTAGTATGACGGAGTTACTTTCTCAATCGAGGTTCTCTCTTCTCAGATGACTATGCCAAGTTCACACACACACACGCACACACAACTCAAAACTAATCAGCACAAATAATATAAATACAAGGCTTGTGCCAGTAGATAATCCACACTTAGAATTCTTGAGCCTCTAGCATTCAGTGCCATGGATTTGCCTACTGTTTGCTTTAGTGAAAGGCTCTTCTCATCTGAGTGGATTAAGTTTTACTGTGAACCGTACAGTTGACGAAGATGTGAAAATAGCTACATAGTTACTATTGAACACAATGGAGCAGTTTATGCACAGAAACAATACTTGCTATTAGATTCTCAGAGGAAGATGAAAAAGTCAAAACTAGGGGCAATCCTTTGAAAGATGAAACACCTCTTACATAAGTAAAGTATTAATGAAAATGCTGTTCTGTTCTTTCTATTCTTGCTAATTCATTAAACTTTCAATCAGAAAAGAATCCCAATTTCCACAGTGTTTCCTTACCTCATTGTCATTTGGGTCATCTTTATCTACTGTTGCACAGCTAACCACAGTAAACTGGTGGCAGCCAGGGGGCTCTCATGTGGATGCTCCTGTGACCATCGGATACTGGGGCTGGATGACTTCTTTCACAAATGCTTGTTCTTGGGCCAGTCTCTCCCCCTACCCCACTTCACAGTTTATATCCTCAAGGACATTATGTAAGGGTTCTCATTTCTCCACATATCAATGACAAGTACTGTCTACTTGTGGACCATCTGATCATGGCTGATCATGTTCTCTGCAGACAATTGCTTGAGGTGTTCCTCTGTTTGTTAGGATATGGGTTGACTACTACAACTGGAACAAAAGTAATGACTTAAAAACAAACAAACAAACAAACCAGAATCAACAAGAGTGAGCAGCCCAAAGATAGGGTGGGGGTTTGAAAGAGAATGACGCCATAGGCTCACAGATTTGGTCACCAGGGAGTGGCACAATTTGAAAGGATTAGATGGTGTGGATTTGTTGGAAGAAATGTGTCACTGCGGGTGGGTTTTGAGGGTTCAAAACATGCCAAACACAGAATCTCTATCTCTGCCTATAGATCAAGGTGTCACTGTCAGCTACTGCTCCAGTGTCTTCCTGCATCCCACCATGATATTAACAGACTAAACCTCTGAACTACAAGGAAGCTCCCAATTGCTTTCTTTGCTTAGATCATGGTATTCCTTCACAGCCACAGAACACTGGCTAAGACAGAGGGTATAGAGTCGAGGCATTATAATGGTTAATGCTGATGGTTGGCTTGATAGGGTCTAAATTCACTTAGGAGACAAGATTCTGGGCATGTCTGTGAAAGATTTCCTATATTGGGTTAACTGAGGTGAAAAGATCCATCCTGGAGTGGGCTGGGGTCCCTCACTTCAAAAAAGAGAAAAAGTGAGCTCCACTCTGCTTCCTGACTGTAGATACAATGTGACCTGCCGTCTTGGGATCCTTTCACCATAAATTCCCTCCTTGGATGGACCATACCCTCAAACTGTGAGCCAAAAGAAATCCTTCTTTCCTTGTGTTGCTTTTGCCAGGTATTTTTAATCACAGCACTAAGAAAAGTAATGAATGTAGATATCATGGGGGCCACTTTCCATCTCATTGTTCCATCATCGCTAGCACATTGCACTCGTTCTCATGATCCAACGTGACTGACACCCACAGTGGGAAGCAGAACCCACCGTTTCCCTTTAAAAACAAAGTCTGGAAGTTTCACATGTCATTTCTACATATATTCATGAGCCACAGCCTGGGACATACCTGTACCAATCACGGACGATTAGGAAATACCATTAGGTTAAAAGTCACAGGTGCTTTCTCGAAAAACCAAAAAAAAAAAAAAAGAAAAGAAAAGAAAAAAAAGAAAAAAGAAAAGAGAAGGGAGAAGTGGATGTTGGGGCAGGCAGACTGCTGTTGTATCATCATCCTAGTGCTGGGAGCACCATGGGATGTTTTAACTGTCACGCTGACTCACTTGCTCTGAAAGCTCACAGTGGAGCAAGCACAGCTTCCTGATAATTTTTTTTATATGACAGTACCTCGTGGGTGTGATTCTGGCTGATCTGCCCAGCACTCACCACTCATGCTCTTCAATTGCCTGCTTTTCTTCGAGTCCTTTGTGTGCGTGCTCTTGTCGATTTTTAGATTGATCTTTGACATGTTTTACTTGCACTTTAGGAATTTCTTAGATTTTATACGTTCCTTAAAAAAGGTTTTTAAAGTCTAAGCAAATACCTGTCCCCAAAGGCTTAAAATTCTTTATGTAAAATCATAAATACATAAACATCAATTTTAATACAGTTGAGAAATACCTATCATAGAGGTTTAAATCTATATTTTAGATGGTAGAAAAATTCTCAAAAATATGAAATTCATCTAAATAATCACTATCTGAGTGACAGTAATGGCATAACAACACATTTGGCTTTCTGTGCGTAGTGAATATTTCCATGTTCAGTGACTGGAAAGACTCAACAGTAGACTAAACTTTGGAGAAGCATTTAACACATGAGACCAAAGCTGCAGCTTCTATCTGATGCACATAAGATGATTTATTCATGAACTACTTCGTCCCCCTCAGCTGTCCTTATTAGCACACTTCTCTAAGGTTCCTGAAGGTGCAGTTAAGACCCCACCCAGATGTCATCCTGGTTCTCAGACACTTGCTCCACTCCTTTAAGGCATAGGTCATCTCCCTAGCACAGATGGCCATGTCCTTAGATACCCCACTAAGGCATTTGCCCACTCTATTCAGCCTAGAACAGCCCACAGACCAGCTTAAGCTTCATGGTAGGTAGAAGGATTTCAACCCAAGAATAACCCCCCAGACTCCCAAAAGGATTAGGTTTGAGGTTAGAGTTATAAATCTCAATCAGAGCCTAAAATGCATTTAAAATGCACATATGCTTCTATTAGGGCTCAGGATAGCGACCTTAAATATGCGTGCACCTACGTATATTATACCCTGCATAAAAGCCATCTCTACGTACCTTTAGCTCTACAAATACTATCCTTTCAATGAAATATCAGAATTAAAGAGCTGGGGTGTAGCACAGTTCACAGCATGATTTCCCAAGTCCAATCATCAGCACTACAAATCAGAATTTTCTGAATGACTACAAGCAAATTACCAAGATGGATTAATGGGAAGTCACAATTTGGTTTGGGTCAAGTTTTCTCAGCCTACTGAAAACTATAGAAGTGCAAGGCTACATAATTCTTTCCATAGGGACTATCTTCTACATTATAAAATGAAAAGTTGCAACTCTCCCCATTACCCACTAGATCAGTGATTCTCAACCTGTGGGTCATGACCCCTTTAGGGGGCACATATCTGATAGCCTGCATATCATATATTTACATTATAACTCATAACAGTAGCAAAACTACAGGTATGAAGTAATGTGTGGGGGATCACCACAACTTGAGATGGTATTAAAGGGTGCAGCATTAAAAAGGTTGAATAACACTGCACTAGATTCTAGTAGCAAGTAATACTCCTAATGGCATTTCTTGGCATTTGTACACATGTGATATATGTACATGTTCATGTGGTGGTACATGCATGTGCGTACAAGTGTGTGGAAGCTAGAGATGGGTGTCAGGTATCTTCCTTCATTACTCTTCATTTATTTTATTTTCTGTGTGTGCATAAATGCATACATCATAAGGGGTGGGAAGACACATGGCATGCTTGAAGAGGTCAGAAGACAACTTTCAGAATTTGGTTCTCTCCTTCCACCTTGTTCTGAGGAAGGTTGGCCCCTGTTATTTCTGAGCTATGTGTATCAGCCTATTTGGCCTGCAAGCTTCTGGCCAATTCACCTATCTCTGCCTTCCATCTCACTGCAGGAGTACTGGGATTACAGATGTGTAACATGGCACTCAGCTTTTGATTGTGGAGACTGAACTGAGATCATCACTCATCACACTTGTACCACAAGCATCTTTATCCATTAAGCCATTGTCCCCAGCTTTCCAATCTGTCTGTCTGTCTGTCGTCTGTCTGTCTGTCTGTCTATCTATCTATCTCTCTATCTATCCATTTATCTATCTATCCATTTATCTATCTATCCATTTATCTATCTGTTCAGTTACTTGTTTATAGTTTCCTGAGACAAGACTTCTCTGTAGAACCTTGACTGTCCTGGAACTCGCTCTGTAGACCAGGCTGGCCCCAAACTTAGAGATCCACCTGCCTCTGCCTCCCAAGTGCAGAGATTAAAGGTGTGAACCACCAAACATGGCCTCCACTTTGTTTTTTAAGAAGAGTCTCTCACTGAACCCAGGGTTCACCAGTTCAGCTCTGTTGGTAACCAATGAGCCCCAGAGACCTGCCTTTGTCTGCTGCTACTACAGCTGGGCTACAGGCACATTTTATTCACGCAGGCACAAACTCTTGAATTCTAAGAGTTAAATCAACTCTGAAATTCTAGTAACTCAGAAACGAGGACTAACAAAAAAAGGAAAGTGAAAGAGCCACATGATTAAGGTCACACTGACTAAATGATTAAGTAGGATTAAAATCTTCAAATCTCTGTGGTGATAATCTTGTCAACTTAATTGGATTGAGAAAGGCCTAAAGGATTAGTAAGGCACACTTTAGGGATGTCTGAATGCTCTGAATGCTGTGTCTTGACTTAATCGGTAGATCATTCCCTTGATGAATTTATAATATGATGGAATTGTTGGGGAAAAGCAAAAGGGAGGAGGTGCCTGACTAGAATAAGCAGGTCACCTTATTGGTGATGTGGCTGTCTTTGAGTC
This sequence comes from Dicrostonyx torquatus, assembly GCA_028555095.1. Lineage (NCBI taxonomy): Eukaryota > Metazoa > Chordata > Mammalia > Rodentia > Cricetidae > Dicrostonyx > Dicrostonyx torquatus. The sequence goes on from JAQHUG010000009.1 coordinate 12,025,102, forward strand.
ATTTATTTTCTTGCAAGCTCCCCACTGCACACACTCATGTTCTTGCAAGTAACCCAATAAAATCCATTGTTTTGTCAAGTTTGGGCTTTGGTAGCATCTTACTTTGGTCTGTGTTTTGTTCTCCATCTGTGGTGAGTAAATGCTTGTTCACACTAGTCCTTTGTCACAGGACACCATCCTTAGTTCCAGACAGTTTTCGTTCCTGCTTGGCTTAATCTATTGTGAGCCCTTTGTGAGATCAGTGGTGGAGAAGGGCAAACTGCACAGTCGCTGCCAGCGCATGACAAAGTACGATGGTGGGGCAGGACATTGTTGACCACAGGAGGCTTTTAAAGAAGCAGAGGGTGAGTGGACACTGGGATTTGATGTCAGTGTAGGCCACCAACCTGTCACAACATCCTCCCCTTCCTGACATGTTCCCAAGTGTTTTGCCCTTTTCATCCAACTGTGTTCCTTCATTCTTTCCATACTCTGATGGGAAACCTTCTCCCCAGTAAATAAATAAATGTTAAAAAAATTATCAATGAAAAAATAATCAAGGCTAGTTATGGTAACTCACACCTTTAATCCCAGCACTCAGGGAGGCAGAGGCAAGGATCTGTGAGTTTGAGGCCAGCCTGGTCTACAAAGTGATTTTCAAGACAGTTAGGAATATTACACAGAGAAATTCTGTCTCAAAAAACCAAAATACATACATACATACATACATAAACATTCTTAAGAAAGAAAATGGGAATAGGAGAAGAAGGATTTAGGAAAAAGAAAGTGGCTAATGGCCTCTAGGTTGAAAGGGCAATAGCTTTGAACATCAATTAAGTCAATACAAAATGAAACAAAGAATGACGTCCCATCCCAGGGAACAAAGAACCATCTACCAAATGGCACTTTCCTTAGAGCCAAAGGAAGCTCTTTAGAAAGCTTTTCCTCCCCAGAACTCCAGTGTGGAATTTGAAATAAAAACATTATTAATATATGCAATATTTATTGACTTATATACTTATGATTTATAGACTTTATACCTTAATAAAATGCAAATAATATAGGTACTAAAATTAGCATTACTTTTTAAAAATTTCCTTCTTTGATTCTCCTAAAAAGAAATAAATAAAATTAGAATATAATGTAGCTGGGAATGGTGGCCCACACCTTTAATCCCAGCACTCGGGAAGCAGAAGCAGGTGGATCTCTGAGTTCAAGGCCATACTGGTCTATAGAGAGACAGTTCCAGGACAGTCAGGGCTATATAGAGAAACAAAAAATAACAAACAAGCATATATAAAATAATACCATGCTTATTTGCCTACCATGCTCTTAACTTACTTAGAGACGGCAACAGCTTTAACTTGTATTTTCCCATCAGGCAGAGTAATAGGTTTTATATACTTAAATGTATTATTTTCACCAGAACCAACTTTCTTTAGGAAGTCAGGCTTGCTGCCATCCAGTGTGTAATAAATGTTGACATCTGGGGTGTCTGAAAAATCCAGAACAGGATAACCACAGTTAACACTGAAATAACAAGTCCCTGTGTAACGATAATCTGTTAAAAAACAAACAGACACACACACCGAGTAAGTGAGCAATGATCCTGTTGTCTGTGCCAACACAGTGCTTTGCATGAATGAGCTCACTTCCTGTTCACATTACTGGATGAGGTAGGTCCTACACTGTACCCATTTTATAGATGGCAACTGAGTGCCTGAGCGATTAATAAACTTGCTAAGTAACAAAAGATTTCCAGTGCTCACATAGTGGCTCACAACTCTGCAACTCCAGTAGCAAGGTATCCAATGCCCTCTTCTGGCCTCGGGAGGCACTAGGCGGGCATGTGGTACACAGGCATACATGTGGACAAAACACCCATATGCATAAAATAAAAATATTCTTAAGAAAGAAAATGGGAGTAGGAAAAAAGAAAAAGATTTAGTTAAAAAGAAAATGACTAATGACTTCCAAGTTGAAATGGCAGTAGATTTGAACATCCTAACATGTGCAAAATTTGTTGAGCTATATGCTTATAATATGTGGTTAACTTCTGCTGGGCTGAGTCTATAATCTTGAAGCATTGTGCTCCATCACTCCTTTTCCTCCTCCCAAAGATTCCCCCTCCTAACTTTCAAGTCTTTAAAGGAAAAACCTAGATTCTGCACATGAAAAAAAACACTTAGTATTTTTCTTTCATTCATTTCTTATTTGTTAATTTTGCAGCAGTGGAGACTGAACCCAAGACCTTGGTCATATTCACAACTTCTCTGTTGTTAAATCAAACTCTCTTTCTTCTTTCATCCCCCCTTCCCTCTCCACATATATATGCATATATGTATATCTATATATCCAATTATCTCTATCTCAATCTCTCTAAAGGTAGCACAGCTTGGCCTCAAATTCACTGTTCTCCTATCTTGGCCTCCCCAGTGTTGGCACAAAGGCATGTACATTGGGTTATTATTCTCTTTAGTATTTAACAATGGGATCTCTTTATTTATTTGACATTTAAACATTAGCGAATATAGAACCACCATCTATATTATCACATTCCAATAATAGTCTTCTAAGAGTTATAAGCCCTTATGTAAAACCATTAAACATGTTAGCCTTTCAGATAAAAAGGTTATAGTATAATATGTGTCTTATTTTTGGAAATCTTGGACTAGAGAGCCTAGAGGCAGATCTACAAATGCAGATAAATACTTTTTATACATTTAAACTATCAAAATTAAAGATACATATGTAATTAAAATCTAAAAGTTTTAACACAAATATTTGTTCATATGTCTTAGCTATAAAATGTCTTTACATAGATTATTTATATGCATATAAACAGGTTTAATATTAAATATTACTTAATATTAAATACTATTAATAATACCTTGTTTTTGTAATAGCTAAGATTTATTTATTTATTTTTGTTTTCTCGAGACAGGGTTTCTCTGGGTAGCCTTGGCTGTTCTGGAACTTGCTCTGTAGATCAGGCTGGGCTCAAACTCAGAGATTCACTTGCCTTCTTAGTGCTGGGATTAAAAGCATGCACTGCCACCACCACCACTGAGCTAAGATTTATTTTATTATAAGCTATATCTTGTATACCTCACATTCACCAACTCAATATGCCAACAAATATATACCAGTATACAGTAAATCACGTAATCCTCACAGTGGCTCCCCAGGTGGTAGATATAAATACCCACATTTTATCATGAGGACAGTGACACTCAGAAAAACTAAGAAATATGCCCAAGGTCATAGAAATTGTCAAGCTGGAATTCAATTTGCAATCCTTTTTACTGGAAAATCTTTATCCCAGAAAAGTAACAAGCATCCTGAGAAAGGTAGGGGACACAGTTGGATATCTTACCTTGACTCAGGTGAGTCAAGAGGGTGTTGCAACTAGCAACCCATTTTTTTAAAATTTAAATATATACTATTCAAACTGGCGTAGTGCTACAGACCTGTAACCTCAGCATGTGGAAGGCCGAGAGAAGAGGGCTGATGCAAATTCAAGTCCACCTGGGTTATATATTGAATTCAAAATTGATTTGGGCTACATAGTAAGATCTTGTCTCATTAAAAAAAAATAAAACATACATACAAACCATCAAAGAACAACACCTTCAAGTTGTAGATTTAGAAACTTGCAAAGCCCCAATATAGAAAACATGCAAAGATATAAATCAGCAACACATGAATACAAGGCATGACGATGCTATTTTAAGTAATTCAAAATACGTATGATTCCTACCAGATTTCATTTCCAAAAGAGTGTTGGTATCAATCTCATGGTTGGCTTTTCCAGGCTGAGGCACCCGCAGTGGTATGATCTGAGGGGCACACACTGAACCAGCAGTCATGTTTTCTCCTTATAGAAAGAAATTAAATTAAGAATTCCATCATGAACCTGTATCTGAACACAAAGACTACAGAGTACCATTTTTTTTTTTAATGCAGCAAGCCAGTAAAACCTGGAGAGAACATCATTAATACGCCACCTACTGGTAATGCCCATTTAATAAATGGAATGATTATTGCATTTCAGCTGCATATCTGCTGTTGGGTCGTCACTTACATGCTTTCCATCTAAGGCACACAGATGAATTCAACAGGAGACAGGAGCTGCTTAGAATGGGCAGGTTAACTGAATGAGGCAGAACAGAATCCACGCTAATAATCTGACCTTGGTTCCTTCAAGATCATTCATTCTTCACTGTCTCCGGTTAGTGCAAACATACATACTCATTCTCCTGACTTCAAGGCAACTCATTATATAAAGGAAACAAGGAACTTCACGTGTAGCATGGATTATTTAGAGTCAACGTTTAAAGGGAGTTCTAAGCCCACAGCCTTCCCTCTGCCGTTGCAGTATACTGCGTATCTGAAAACTGCAAAGACTGCAGAGCATGAATTCACAATAGAAAGGAAGTTGACATGGATATAAATCAACAAACACAAAATTCCTATTCGATCTATTCCTATTCTGTTTTGTAAACAACCACCAGGACAGGAGCCTTATGCGTCCTTTCTTTGAGGTGGGGAGAAGCCATCTTGGCACAGCATTTGCACCTTGCATTGCTGTTTCAATTATGGCTACGTGATTATTCAATTGTAACGTTCATATCCATCTTACTGTTATAGTCAACATTTTCACCCTCATTCTTATTTACAATTTTTCATGCAACAATTTGTTGTTCGATGGTGAGGCTTTTTTTTTTTAAATTTTGGTAATTGGAATTCTGATAATGTTTCTCTGAACATCTTTGTGTTTTGATATACCTTGTTCTGAAAAGTGGAATAATTAGATTTAAAAGATTACGTTCCAGTTTGTGGAATAATAATAATAATAATAATAATAATAATAATAATAATAATAATAATAATAATCACCACAGGTACGTCACCGTTCAGAAATGAGGCTGGACGTAGAGGGATTTGCCTATATTCACATTTTCTTTCGAGAAAGAGTCAGTTAAAATAAAAACAGCCGAAAACTAGATTCTAAATAAACGCAGTTGGATAGAGACTAATTTGTTCACGGTTAGCTATTAGCTGCCCTTGGAAGGCTGCGGTGGTCAATGGATCTCACGCGAAGGAGATAGAGAAGGCTGATTCGCTAGGTCCAAACCGCAGCCTGTTGTCAGTGTCATGACACCACCAGCATCTCCCAACATCCTTCACCTGGACCATCTCCTCGCTGCCCACATCAGGACCCGCCGCATCAAGCCCTCGGCCTCGCGAAGCAGTCAGAGACGCCTGAATCCCTCCCAACCGAGTGAGTGTGGCCCACTTTCTTACCCTCCTCCAGCCTCAAGGACGAGATGAGGACCCCCAATGCACCTTAGCAGCCGCCAGACGGGTGTCTAGTCTCTTGCGCCTCACCACTGCTCCTCTGCTGCAGCTTGGGTTACCACAGACGCTGCAGGTCGTGCCCCGCCCACCGCGAGTCGAACAGATGATTGGCAGGGAAAACGATTTCCTAGCAACTAGCTCCGCCCTTGTCTCTGGGCCGCGGAGTCTGTCTGGAACCCGCCCCCAGCTCCGTGGGCGAGGCTTTGCTGCAGGCATCCAATAATATGCCTTCTCGGCGGCTGGAAGGGCCTGAAAGAGTGCACCCTATTTAGAGTACGGGGTCTCGAGTCTTTAATCGGACAGGCACTGAAATTTGGGATAACAGAAAGGAGAGCCTGTGGCGACACCGCTGAGCAGAACGGAACAGGCACAGCACGGACGCCCAAAGCCGACCCGACGAAGAAGGCCCGGCGCGACCGGACGATAAAGGCCCCTCGCCCACCAGGCGCGCCCTCCTCCGGTACCCGGGGTTCTCAGCGTACTTCCCGGGGTGATTTTTCCTCTAGTCTCGAAAACCACCCTTATGGCTGAGGTGAAGGTGAAGGTACAACCGCCGGACGCGGATCCGGTGGAAATAGAAAACAGGTAATGCAGTGCAGCCGGACCCGTTCTCTCGCAGTCCCAGGGAGTGGCCGGAGCAGGCTGCGTGAGCACGCGGGAGCCTGATTGCGGGGTTCTAACCCCCTCCCCTCCCCAGACTAGGGAGAGCAGAACTCTTCAGAAGCTGAAGAGCAGCGTGACAGCTTGGAACTTTATGTAACCTGCATCTCCAGGATTCTGTTATAGTAGTGAGAACCTGAACGTTGGCCTGAATGCCTAAAAAGAGACCTGCGTTTGCCCTTTTGGCATGTTCGATTTCAGGATTGCTTGGTGGCCCAGGGAAATTACATAGGAGAACGTTCGGGCTAAATCAGGGTTCAGTTTGTGATCACAAAGCATCATTGAGTCAAGTAGATTCAGCGAGTACCTTAAAGCTAATACTCCTCATAGCGCACAAATAATTTTAGGTTATAACGTAGGTAAAAGACAGCAACTTTCTCAACAGTTGTGGGTAATGAGTTTATTACTACTAAGGCGATATTCGAAATTGTTTGGAAGGGATAATAGACAGACTCCAGTTACGGTAAATCACCATATCCTATCCCCATCTCTGTATTCCACATTTGCCCGTTGATAGCATTGAGGTTTCAGTATACTGCATTTCCCTCATTCGCCCTTTGAAAAAAGCTAACATAAATCATTAATACCTTTATTCCTAGAATTATAGAATTGTGCCACCAGTTCCCTCATGGAATCACAGATCAAGTAATTCAAAATGAAATGCCTCACATAGAGGCCCAACAGCGGGCAGTGGCCATTAATAGACTGTTGTCCATGGTAAGGTGAATTCAACGAATTTGTGTAATTTGTTGTCTATTATGGTTTTTATTGGTTCCTGTCACATAATTGTGATGGTTAACTTTATGTGCCAACTTGGCAGGTACGTGAGATTCTTAGATATCTGGCTATAGGCTGTTTCTGGGATGTTTGGGAATATGGAAGTATTTGAATCGCTGAACTGAGAGTAGGTGAGTGGGCACCGTCCAATCTAGTGTCAGCCTAAGTAGAACAAGTGGATGGAGGGCAGAGGAATTTACACCAGACCTGCTTTGAGTTCCAGTACCAGTCTTCTGTCTTCAGCACTCTTGTTCTTAGGCCTTCAGAGTCCATCTACAGACATTGACTGTCCATCTCTAACACTAGTGCATCACATCTAGGCCCCTGATCTGTGCAACTGGCCTTATTGAGTCCTAGCTTGCAGGAGGTAGATTACAAGAGTTCTCGCTCACTGTAATCACATGAACTAATAGCACGATAAGCCTCTTTTTCGTGAACCAGTACGCTAATTGTAAAGCCAAAAACTGTGACTTGATTCCAAACCAGGGAAAAGGTTAGGCTATCTGAATTGAAAGACAAAGAGAACGTAATTATTTGACAAGGTGAAGAAACTACATGCAATTCTGTTATAATTAATTATATTAACTTAATTGACACAAGGCGCACATGGATGTAGTCTGTTCTCACCATTTGCTTTCTGCTGCTAGTGCTTAGCCATTCCCTATAAAATATTTCCACTGTGATTGTTCTGTGAGTTATCACATAGCCTCTTCATTGGGTATCACAGTGTCACTCTGAGCTTTTCAAGAGCAGGAAGAAGTATAGCCCCAGAGACAGTGCAGTGGAGTTTTCAGTGAAGCCCAAGAACCTGGAGGCCTCATGCCTCTCCTCCAACTTTTGAAAAACACTCCAAGTACTGCCCCATACTTAAAGTCTCTTCCTGAGGGCCTCTTTTATTAGCGGCTTGTTAAGAGCCCTGCCATGACTTGTTTGCTTTTTAAAACTTCCAGCCTTGTCTTCTGTCTGGCTCTCGACAGCAAGATTTTAGGGATGGGTGAACCTTTTGTTAAGCTTTAGTCTTCACCTTTTGGGATGAGAATTTGGCAAACTTTCTCTGTGAACTGGTAAATGAAATATCCTTTGTGATTCATCTGGTTTCTGTCACGACTGTATCACTTGCCATTTTAACAAGAAGCAGCCATGAGTCATGAACAGTGATATATAAACGGTAGGCATGGCTTTTTTCTGATGAAATTTTATTAGTTAAAAAACAAGCAGTGGCCTAGTGACTTCTGTTTTCACTCAAAGAAAAAAGTGTTGGGAATTTCTGGGCTTCGTTTTTCTGTGTAGATTGACTCCTTGTCCTTTAGGGCTCAGCTTTCCTGCTGTCTCCAGGAAGCTACATGGAGTCCCCAGTTGGGCCACAGTCCTTTTCTCTGAGTGTGCATCCACCCTTGTTTCTCTCCTAATGCTAACCAGATAGTATCAACATCATCCGTGTGCTTCCTTTTTAGAATTTGTTTTGGCCCGGGAGTGTAGCTCAATGGTAGAACACTCACCTAGCTTCCATGATGCCCTTTATTCAATCCTCAGACTTATAATTCTATCAGCAAATTGTCCCCTTAAGCAGCTGTCTTAATACTGGTACAATACAGGTGTTTAGTAAGTGACTAGAATAGGCTGAATAAATGACAGAAGGAAACTTCTGAATTGAGTTTTGTGATCCCACTTTGCCATTGGATGAATTGGGGAAGGTAGGGTGTTGCAGTTTGTCCAGTATGTAAACATGTTTTACAGCCTAACACACTGTAGGGCTGTAGTTTCCTATAACTGCTGCAAGCCCAGTGATGCACACATCTGGACTCTAAATGCTGGACCCAAGGAGGTTCCAGAACATGGTAGAATATACTTTATCTTACTTTGCTCATTATATAAAATACCAACACTGAAGGCCTTTTGTTCATTGGTTGGTCTTTTTGCCTAATTTTTCTATCACAGAATTAATATTGTACATTTGAGTAAATAGTTTAGTCTGTATAGTAAACACATTTAAAACAATATTGACACTTACCATTGGAATTGATGTATTTCCAAAGTAATTGACGACAGTTTTCTATTTTAAAACACTTTAGGGTCAGTTGGATCTTTTAAGGAGTAATACAGGCCTTTTATATAGAATAAAGGATTCTCAGAATGCTGGGTAAGTAAGCACTTGGTTTTGAATTTTGAGAAAATTTTGATTATTGTAAAAGTAATGTATGTATTAGAAAAAAAAGCTAACATAGTAACAGATATTGTGTCACACACCCACATCTCAGCACTTGGGAAGTAGGGCTGAAAGTTTAGTGCCTTCCTTAGCTACACAGATTAATGATATTAATGTATGTGAGTAGTATGTGTCTGTCTGTCTGTCTATTCATAATGTAGCAAAGTGTGGTGCTGCACACCTATAATCCTGACACTTGGGGGACAGAATCAGAAGGATCATGAGGTGGCAGACAGTTCAGGCTATACATCAAAAGACCCTGCCTCGAAATAGGAAAACAAAACAAATGGATGGAAACTCATACCATCCTTCCTTTCTGTCCTGTGTTTCCATTTCCCAGAGTAACTGCTCCTGGTAATTTCTCCTAGATACATTGAAATATTCATAGGTGATTATATATTTATATATTTTCTTTTTTGTTTTGTTTTTTTCTTTTCGAGACAGGGTTTCTCTGTAGCTTTGAAGCTTGTCCTGGGACTAGCTCTTGTAGACCAGGCTGGCCTCAAACTCATAGAGAGCCTGCCTCTGCCTCCCAAATGCTGGGATTAAAGGTGTGCGCCACCATCGCCCAGCTTTTTTTTTTTTTTTTTAACAATCCATACTATTCTGTAACTCATTTTTTTTTTCCACTTATTATACGTTGGGTATCTTCCCATTTTGGTACCCAAAGCTCTGTCTCATCTTTTTGAGGTAAGCCCTTTTGCAAAAAGTGTGATAGCCTTGTCTGCTAATTAACATAAACAGTTATGCAGATGATAGCATAGCCCACATTCCCCCCCCCTTTTAATTCTGCTTTATTCCCTGCAGTAAAATGAAGGGGTCCGATAACCAAGAAAAACTAGTCTACCAAATCATAGAGGATGCAGGGAATAAAGGTGAGCACATGAAGGATGATCCATTGTCTTTAGGTCTAGAACTAAAGTGTCTTCCTTATTCTGTTTATTTTAAAGAGAGGATCCCACTATGCAGAGCAGGCTTTCTATTATCTTCTTGCCTCGTCTTTCTGAGTGGTGGGATTGCAGGCATGCCGTGTCACATGGAGCAAAGCACATATGTTTTGTGTATATTCTCTTTCTGTATGTACAACTTTCTTTCTTTGATAGAAAACTCAAGACTTCCCACAATGGGTACTTAATTAGTGTAAGAACCACAGCCTTATTTTTTTTCCTGTCTTACAAATAGAATGTTGTTTAAATAATAGAAGTACATGCGTTGAAACTGCTAAACTATTGTTTTGTTTTGTTTTTTTGTTTTTGTTTTTTGGTTGGTTGAAGATGGCAGATGACCCTAACCTAAATTTAAGTTCTTTGTTTTACTTTTACAGTCTTAAGTGAAACTCTCAGAAAATGGAGATTAGGTAAACGATTGGATGAGAGATTGGATTTAAGTTAATTCAACAGCATTCATGTTTTTTCCCTTATAAAAATATTCTTGCCGGGCGGTGGTGGCACACACCTTTAATCCCAGCACTCGGGAGGCAGAGGCAGGCCGATCTTTGTGAGTTCGAGACCAGCCTGGTCTACAAGAGCTAGTTCCAGGACAGGCTCCAAAGCCACAGAGAAACCCTGTCTTGAAAAACCAAAAATATATATATTCTTGTTATATATATTTTTAGAAGATGCCCCACTAGGTGATGAGGCACCCCTTTATCCTAGTACTCTGGAGGCAGAGGCCGGTGGATCTCAGAGTTCATGGTTGCCTTGATCTGTGCAGCAAGTTCCAGGTCAGCCAGGACTGCATAGTGAAGCCCTGTCAAAAACCAAAAAACACACTGACGTGCCAATAAGTTTCCAGTTAGAATATAAAACATAGACCTAGTTACTGGCTCTTGTAATTTTGTTTCTTTCTCTAATTTTTTTTTTTTTTTTGGTTTTTTGAGACAGGGTTTCTCTGTAGCTTTGGAGCCTGTCCTGGAACTAGCTCTTGTAGCCCAGGCTGGTCTCGAACTCACAGAAATCCGCCTGCCTCTGCCTCCCGAGTGCTGGGATTAAAGGCATGCGCCACCACCGCCCGGCTATGTAATTTTTTTTAAACAAAACTGTTAGAAAATTTTGTGTTAAAGGATGTGCTGTCAGCTTTCCTACTTTCTTACAGGAATATGGAGCAGAGATATTCGATATAAAAGTAACTTGCCATTAACGGAAATTAACAAAATTCTCAAGAATCTGGAAAGTAAAAAACTTATCAAAGCTGTGAAGTCTGTAGCAGTGAGTAGTTGGCTTTCTGGGTTTCCTCTGTATATTCACTTAAGTAAACTGTTCCAGCTGTGTCTTCAGCCTTTCGTTCTTTAACTCATGTGAGATTTAAGACCGTGTTTTAAAAAGGACTAAAACTTTAACCCTGTTGTACTGACTTGAAGCTGCAGCCTACTGCACTCTTGCTGTCTCGCCTCTGCCAAACTTTTTTACCAAACTTTGTACTGTATTCTGCAGGAAGAAAGTCTGGAGCCTTGAGTATGCTTCCTAATTTTCATGTTGTGTGAGATAACTCGATTATTGTAGCAGATTATCTTACTCAGCAAGTGTCTGTTGATTAGGCCATGGCAGGTACTGCTCTGGGCTTGGAACACATAAGTAACAAAGTCAGCAGAGAAAGATTTCTGTCCTGTGTCTCTACACCATGTTTGTGGTTTGTTTGTTTGTTTTCCTTTCCTTTCCCTTTCTTCCCTCCCCCTCTTCTCTCTCTCCCTCCTTTCCTCTCTTCCTCCCTCTTTCTCCTCTCTTCTCTCTATCTGGAATATTCAGCAATAAAAAGATGACCTATCATGAAGACATGGAGTGACCTTAATGCCTATTGCTTGGTGTAAGAAGTCATGCTGACAAGGTAGAGCACACTAGGTGTTGCCAACCAGGTGACATTGTGGGAAAGTAGAACTGTTAAGACAGTAAAAAGGCAAATATTTGCCAGTCTTGGGAGTAGGGTCCTAGGCAGAATTGAGTAGATACAGCACAGGAAATGTTTTGTGGCAGTTAAACTATTCTATATAACAAGATGATACCTATAGACACAGCACAGAGTAATCTTGATTGTACTGCTTTATTTTATTTTGAGAGAGAAGTCTAATAATATAAGCAGGGCTGATCTTGAATGTCTTGACTGCTGAAATGCAGGATCTTTTCTGCTTTAGCCACCTGAGTGCTGGGATTTACATGTGTATGCCCTCATGCCCAGCTATCTGTTTCATTTTATAAGTTTTTAAAAGACACTTAGAAATTAGGAGGATGCCAGAGTGGGATGTGGAATGTATAACTAGAAACCAGGGGTTTGGGTATGATTCAGCAGTTAGAAACATGGCTGCTCTTCTAGAGGACCCATGTTAAACTCCCAGCACCTACATGGTGACCCACAGCCATCTGCAACTCCAGTTCTAGGGGATCTGACACCCTCTTCTAGCCTTTGTGGGTAACAGGCATAGACATACACAAATACCCACACACGTTAAGTAAATGGGTTTGTATTGTTTTTGGGGTTTTTTTTGGTGTCCTTTTTTTTTTTTTTTTCCGATTTTCTGTAATTATTGGTGCCTGTCCTGGAACTAACTCTTGTAGACCAGGCTAGCCTCAAACTCACAGAGATCCGCCTGCCTCTGCCTCTCAAGTGCTGGAATTAAAGGCCTGCGCCACCACTGCCCGGCAATGATTTTTTGTTTTAATTTAAAAAATAAATAAATGTGACAGAATTTTGGAAATCACACTACTAGGGGGTTGAAGGAATAGGACTAACCTAAGTACTTGTAGAAATGAATCTTTTCCTTCCTGTGAGGATCCTGACCCTGCTGTACATAGAGAACCATAGGCAGTGCTGACTTCAGGATAGTTCTGACTTGGGTAAGAGGCACTGTCCAATTCTGCCCCCAAAGTGGCCCTTTTTAGATGACTGTCCCAAGTCCGATAACTGCTATCTTTGCAGTAATTTTGTACATCTGAAAGTGTTCAAATTTATGAACTCAGTTTTCAGGATTAGTTTCTAAAAAACGTTATAAACAAATGATGTGTGTATACTCTTTCCTAGGCCTCCAAAAAGAAGGTTTATATGCTCTATAACCTACAGCCAGATCGATCTGTGACTGGCGGAGCATGGTACAGTGACCAGGATTTTGAATCTGAATTTGTTGAGGTGCTTAACCAACAGTGTTTCAAATTCCTACAAACCAAGGTGAGGTCATTAAGGAAATATCATGAGCCCTTTAAAAAGCTGCTTCCTGAAAGATTTACTCTTGTATTTCATATTTTATAAGATTGAAAATCCTAACATTGGAAGTTTTTACTAAACAATGGGTGCTGCTTGTTGGTGTGGCACATACGTGTAAACTTCAGAAACCAGTAACATGCATTCTTGCTTGAGTCTCCTGTTCTACCCTTATAGGCAGAAACAGCAAGAGAAAGTAAACAGAATCCAATGATCCAGAGAAACAGCTCATTTGCTTCATCCCATGAAGTGTGGAAGTACATCTGTGAATTGGGCATCAGTAAGGTCAGAACTTACTTTCTACACTGTCACAGAAGGTGTAGTCTTCCTCACAGGCTGTATTACAGTGTATTTGACCCAGCCCCCTTTCATGTATACATTCTGCTGAACCTGGATTAACTATTCTTGAGCACAATCCTGGCTGTGCCGTTCACCACCCAAGTCAAACTGTTCTAATAAGTCTTGATTGTGTGACAGTTGAGCTTGTCACATTAGTGTCACTTATTGATACTGTCTTACTTAATGACCCTTTTGAAGACCTTTATGTAAAGACACTGATGCTGGGTGGTGGTGGTGCACGCCTTTAATCCTAGCACTCAGGAGGCAGAGGCAGGTGGATCTCTGTGAGCTCAAGGCCAACTTGGTCTACAGAACTAGTTCTAGGACAGCCAGGGCTACACAGAAAAACCTTGTCTTGAAAAACAAAAACAAAAAAAAGGACACTGATGTTTTTCATGATCGGCAAAGAAGCCAAAGTGGCATTTGGACAAATAATTTTTACTTCCTGGTTCCCAGATTTCTCACTGATAAAAGACTAGGAACTAGAATTATTTCATGGCTCAAGTGTCTCTCTGCCTAAAGACATTTTAAGACTTTCCATCAATCAGGAGGCAGAGGCAAGTGGCTCTCTGAGTTCCAGGAGCAAGTTCTAGAACAACCAGGGCTACACAGAGAAACTAATCTCGTGGGGGAAAAAAAAAAATCTCCATCAAATTCTTGGGGAGGGGATTTCTTGTCTGTGGGTTTTGGTTTTAAATGATGCTATGGATTGAGCCCAGGGCTCATGCTAAGCACATGTCCTGCCCCTGAGCTACAATGCCAGCCTTTTTCATGGTTTTCTTTTATCATGGTGTCCCAACCCCCTCTTCCCTTCCCATCAGATTCTTGCCAAAAAAAAAAAAAAAAAAAATCCTACCTCATAAGACGTGTGAGTTTATTGTTATTTTTTAAGACTGGTGAGGACATCGGTGTGAGGTTCAGCATGAAGTCAGAGCTGTTCTGAGCACTTCCGTGCTTAGGGCTCATGTAGACTGTTGCCTGCTCCCTTTGTGCCTTCCATTACTCTTGCCCAGAACATGGCTTCTCCATGCTCCCCTGTCTTTTCTGCATGCTTTCTAACATACCTCCTTTCTAGGTGGAGTTGTCCATGGAGGACATCGAGACCATCCTGAACACACTCATTTACGATGGGAAAGTGGAGATGACTATCATTGCTGCAAAGGAAGGCACTGTTGGCAGTGTAGACGGACACATGAAACTGTACAGGGCAGTCAACCCAATCCTCCCACCTACAGGCTTAGTCCGGGCACCCTGTGGACTCTGCCCCGTAAGTAAAAGCTGAGTCAAACTTATTCTAATCCTCCTGTGTCCTTGGAGCTAGTGGCATTATTTCCCCTAAAGAGTGAGAGAACTTAGGGCCAAGTATAGCTCAGTGTACACAGGGCTTCTCACTTCAGGTTTCCCCTGGTGCCCTCCCCTCAGAGAAAGAAGAAACTCAGACTTAAGCAGAAAATGTCACTTCAAATAATGTGCCTTAGCAGTCATTCCTAGAAGGTTTACCAACACTGGGCTGGACATTCTGAGGCCAGAGAGAGCAAAAACACTCCCTATTCCTGTGGCATTTATACTCTTGGACTGCTACTCTGCCATATTCATTATGATAACCCTTGACCTTACCCGTAAGCTCATTGTGACCCAGTTTCAACTCCTAGACAAAAGCCAACATCCTGGAAATTCTACTTAGCACTCTTCAAAGATAGTTAATAAACATGAAACAACCTTCAATTTAGTAGAAATTAAGTTGGTAGGACTCATTCCCTTTTACCTAGTGAGCAGGTGAATGAGGTCACCTGTACACTGTGTTAATAGGGCTCCATGCCAGACAGATAGTGCACACCTTTAATCCCAGCACTTGGGAGGCAGAGGCAGGCAGAGCTCTGAGTTTCAGGCCTGCCTGTTCTACATAGCAAGTTGCAGGACAGCTGGGCTACACAGTGAGACCCTATCTCAGAAAAACAAACAAACAAAGCAAACTAAAATAAAAGGCTCGTGGCTAACTATGATCAAAAAGCAGGCACTTTACAGTGTGCTCTTATAGTCCCATCCCTTTCAAAGAGTGTTTTCTTTCCTTTTCCTTCTTTTAATACTGCTTTAAATCAATGAGGTTTTGGTATTTTAAAACTTCAATTTGAATATCAACTTTTTATATGTTTCTTTTAAAGGTTTTTGATGACTGCCATGAAGGTGGTGAGATTTCACCATCTAATTGTATTTATATGACAGAGTGGCTCGAATTTTAATAGAGAGCTCTGAATCTTACTTACATTTGGCAAATGAATTACTTGAAGAGCAAATAATTCATGATGGAACATCCAGTTTCTTTGAAAGCATACTTCACAAGGATGGATACTGACTTGCTGCTATGAAAATGTATTTATTTATAAAGACAGAACACAAAACAAATGAAATTTAATAAAGTTTAATAGGGAAGTCTCTTCTGCAGTAAGAAAATACCTTGAAGCTCTGGAAGACCAAGGAAAAAGGAGCCACCAAACCTACATTGACCAAGTACTATGATAACAGCTAGAGCATGAAGATACATGCTTAAAATTACTTCTTAAGGTCTTCATTGAAACTCATCGTATCAGGTTTATTACCACAGTTTCTGTTTGTTTTTCCTGGGTTTCACTGAGAAATTACAAGTGGTGCAGCAGGGAGCTGCTGATGGGAGTGCGTGCAGACTTGGGGCCTGAAGGTAGAGTGGACATACCTTTCCACACTGTCGGGTTCTCTTCACCTCAGTGCCCTTTCACCCCCACATGCTGTTGTCTGGGACATGTCTTCAGATCGGTGATACTCCATCCTAAAGGGGTAATCTCACAAGTCCTTCATTGTTAAGGCTGTAAACTTCTCTGAATGGCTTAATTTTACTATTTGCTGAAATTTTTTTCCAGATTCTTACTTTATGTCTATAGTATGATCCTCTCTGCCACCAGCATCTAATTCAAATTTTGTAATCTAATCCCTATGTGGAATGTGATAAGTAGGACCTTTGGAAGGTGAGAGATGGTGAATTTAGAGTCCTCATGAGTGGAATTAGGGCCTGTACAGAAGAGACCCAAAGTGTTCTGTTGACCCTCTGCTATGCGAGAATACAGGCAGAAGAATAAGGAAGTGGGTCCTTGTTAGATCGTAAATCTGCCAGCACACTGGACTTCCTCACTTTTTGAATCATGATAATTAAATATATTTTCTTGATAAACAATTTATAGCAGCAGTTCTCAGGTTGAACAACCCTTTCAAGGGGTCATCTGAGACCTTCAGAAAACACAGATATTTAAATTACAATTCATAACAGTAGCAAAATTACAATTATGCAATAGCAACAAAAATAGTTTTATGGTTGGGGTCACCACAACATGAGGAATTGCATTAAAGGGTCGCAGTAGTAGGAAAGTTGAGAACCACTATCTATAGTGTTCTATCAAAGCAGATAGAAGAGATAGTATCTAATCATTTAACTAAATTATAACTAAAACTAGCTGGGTATGGTGGTACACTCCTTTCATATTGGCAGAGGTAGGCAGGTCTTGGTTAGTTCAAGACCAGCCTGGTAAATTTCAGGACACCCAGGGCTATAGAGAAAGAAGCCTGGTCTCAAAAATACAGATCATTGCCCTTCAATGTAAGGCATACGAACCCATCTTACAGTGTTTTAGACTGGTCTCCTTTTTTCTTAATTGTTTTCTAAAAATCATGGTGTGATGTGTCTAAGCAGAAAACCATCACTATGTAGTTTGTTAGTCCCAGCCGTTGGGCGCTGGGAAACACTAAGTAAATTGCCATGCTGTTATGTAGAAGATAGCCATATGTCTTTAAGGATCTCAGCAGTTGATTTTGCATCTTTTTTTTTTTTTTTTTTTTTTCCTGAGACAAGGTTTTTCTATGTGGCTGCCCTGGAACTTTGTAGATCAGGCTGACCTTGAACTCAGACCCACCTGTCTCTGCCTCCTCCACTATGCCCAGCTTTGTGTCTTAAAAGTTTCTTTATACAAGCCCAAAGCACGGGCCAACTGCAAGGGTTCACAACCCACTCTTCTTTGAGGCTGAGCAATACCACCATTTGGCAGTATTCTAAATGTACAGAATCATTGGAGTTACCTTGAGATAAATGGGACCAATAAAATCCAACTTAATGATACCAGCTCTTCTTAAGTGTTAGATTATATTATATATTAAATGCAGGTTCCCCTTCTACCTCTAGTGGGGTTGGCATGGTAAAAAAAAAAAGTGTGCACTATTCCTGGATCTGCCTGGCTTATCCAATAAGCACTAGTCTTATTTTCCTAGAAAACTAGATATGTAGGAGTGTTACAAAAGGGAGAAAGAATTTTTTAAAAATGTTTAATATGCTCTCTATTTTGTCTTTTTTTGCTTTGTTGGAGAAGAATCTCACTCTAGCCCACACTACCCTGGAGTTTACTTTATGGTCTAAGCATTTAGCCTCCCAAGTGCAGGGATTACACACATTTAGCAGCCATACATGGCTTTGTATTGTTTTGATGATTAGATATTGTTTTAAATTAGCAGTCAGTGGCTAGAAGTGTTCCTTGCCTCAACAGAATAAAGAGATACTTAAAGTTTTTCCTCATAGCATATTTTTACTGAATATTTTTTGCTTGTAGCATACTTACTCTTGAGTATTAACTGAGAGAGATAGATAAATTTAAAAAAATAGCAACTGTGCTGTAAATAAAATGAATTTACCTACAGAAATAACTGCAGATGAAGTCCAAATACTTCAGTCTTTGCCACTTGGTATTAGGTGTTTTCTTCACCTGAGAACACACATTCTAAGTCTGTTGAGGATTCTGTTTTAAAGAGATCCTTAAAACAGTTAAACATTGCCAGTCATGGTGTGCTTACTTTTAATGCCAGCACTTGGGAGGTAGAGGCATGAGCAAGTGGATCTCTGAGTTTGAAGCCAGCCTGATCCTACAGAGCGAGTTCCAGGACAGCCAGCAATACACAGAGAAACCCCGTCTCGAAAAACAAAACAAAATTTGACATCATAAGTCTATTTAATCGTTTTTAATGAATAGTTATGTGGTTTCTCATACAGAATTTCCAATTTGACAATAAATGTTTTATATAAGAGTTTTGATGGTGAGCAATTAAGCAGAGTAATCAACAATTCAATCCGTGATGGGGCACACGCCTGGTATGTGGAGGCCTCTGGCCCAACCATCAGCTCAGCAGTGAAGGGAAAAAAACGTGGTTTCAGATTTACTATATGGCAGGTGAAAGACGAATACAAAATATGTGCCCTGCAGCAGTGTGGTCCAGTAAGACAGGATCTTGAACTCAGTCCTGCCTCTACCTCCCTCCTGCTGGGTTGGAAGTTCGTACTGTAACATCTGGTCAAGTAGCATTTTCTATTATGATGGAAAATAGTCGGTATTTGGTGTTTAGTACAGTGACCCCGAGCCAGCTGGCTGGTCAGCACTTGAAACAAGAGCCTAAAGAACTAAGGTTTAGTTGGGCATTCGTGGCACACGCCTTTAATCCCAGCACTTGGGAGGCAGAGGCAGGCGGATCTCTGAGTTAGAGGCCAGCTAGGTCTACAGAGCAAGTTCTAGGAAAGGTTCCCAAGCTACAGAGAAATCCTGTCTTGAAAAACTGGAAGAAAAAAAAAAAAAGATAGTGCAGCTCAACAGAGCGCTTGCTTGTATGCTCTCCGTCAGGATGACTAATCTCACAATGAATTTATTAGTCTATAATTAAGATTTTAAACAACTTATTTGAAAGCTAGGAAAAAGCATTAATTTAAAAACATTAATACATATATCTAATTTAGTCAGCAGATTATTTTAGCAGTGATTGGACCAAACCTATAATCCAAGTTTGAGTCTACTTGAATTTGAGATTAGTAATAATTTACTCACTTTTGGTTTTGAATTCTTAAAAAATTATTTATATAAATAACAGTTCACAATTTGTTTTCTGACACAGAATAAAAATCTATTCTCTTGCCAAGCAGTGGTGGCACACGCCTTTAATCCCAGCATTTGGGAAGCTAGCCTGGTCTATAGGATGAGTTCTAGGACAGCCAG
>JAQHUG010000009.1:12062750-12081862 GCA_028555095.1 Dicrostonyx torquatus
ATCTATCTGCTGACTTGAGGCTTGTTTACCTCATGTAAGTACTTCCCACCCTGCTAGTTTATCTCCTCTGACTCTGCCTTTCTTCTTCCTTGCATTCCTCTGCCTCGAAAATCCTGCCTAGCTATCATCAAGTTAGCTCTTAGATTAACGAGAGTAATGCATTTTCATATTGGACGAAAAGATTGTTCCACAGCACAAGGGAAAACTCCTAAATCTTGCCAGGTGACATATGTATTGACAAAGGTTACAGCTGGTCTTCACAGGACTTGGTCATTATCTCAACTATCTCAGGGACTTCTAAAGATGCTTGTATCCACACACAACAGGAAGCAATCTGAAGACCACGACACTCACATTCCCAAGAGATGGTGTGGGTGGTTGTTGGCTATTTAGTGGGTTATGAATGTTTGTTATAATTTAGGAGAATATAGAATATAGTATTAAATGTATTAATATATTTTATTAATAAATATAATATATTTATTAATTAAAATATCAGTAAATATCTTAGTTATTAATTAAATTTATTATTGAATATATTAATCTCAGATATTTTACATTTGTGTGGATTTGGGTATATTGATACAAATCTAAAGTTATTTTTGTTATATTGTATATATGTTTCTATTCTTGCTTTGGAGTATTGTGCTTATGCTGCTCATTTTAAAATGCAATGTATAATTAAGAAAGGAGGTTGGTAGTTAATCTATAATAATCAGATTTGTAGTCGTATTAGGTATGTTTTCAAGGTTAAATGGGTATATGATTCTCAAACACTTCAAAGACCTACAGAATATGGCATTTAGGATGTTTAATAAGGTTTTTCATGACAATGAAACACATCTTCTCTTGGCAGCACCAATTTATTTCATAAAAGGATGATGGGCATTGAAGAAACTCCATATGGAGTTTGCTTTCAATGTGGCAAGGTTAGCCATTTGGGTAAGAAACTGCTCTTGTTTTGACTGCTGACAATATGCTGTGCAGACCAGACAAGTGAGACACAGTAAAAAGACTATTGAGCTTTCTCAAGACAAGGCAAGACAGACCTTTGAGATTCCTGCTTTACAGAAGAGTCTGACAGATATTCTTCAGGACACACAGGAAAGCGACTGATGAACTTTGTCCATAGAAATTAGGATAGTCCTTCGAAGTACCTACTTCACTGAAAAAGTCTGCCTGTAGGCCAAAGATGGATGCCTCAATGTTGCAGAGGACCTTTGGATGACTGTCCACACAGTCAGATGTCTCTGTTGTTAGGTAATATTACATTCTTCTGGGGTCTCTGATGGAGTTAAAGACTAAATAGTTAGAGTTATAGTTTACCTTAGTTATGATATAAAATAAATTAGGTAAACATTTTGGAATCACTTAGATAAGATAGATAATGGAGTATTTTCTCTGAATTTGCTAAATACAAATGGACTGAATATTGTAAGTAATTCTTACTTGATAACTGCTTTTGTTGTATATAGTTTTACTATGTTAAAGTTAAAACCTTTCATTTTTATTTAGACAAAATGGGGAAATGTGGAATTAGTTTAAGATGTACTGCATTTGTTTATGCTGTGGAATATTTGTTTAATGCAAAGCTATGTTGCATTTCTTTTTTTATAGTAACATCTCTAATATAGTAACAGTTACCTTCTATCTGTTCTCAAGGACACAGTGGTTTTTCTTATTTATTTATTTATTTATTTATTATGCAATATTTCTCCTACATGTCTTCCTCCATGCCAGAAGAGGGCACCAGATTTCATTATAGATGGTTGTGAGCCACCATGTAGTTGCTGGAAATTGAACTCAGGACCTTTGGAAGAGCAGAGAATGCTCTTAACCACTGAGCCATCTTTCCAACCCATGTTGCATTCTTTTATGTTGCATTTGTTTAACTCTATGAAGCTGTGTTGCTCTGTCTTTCTAAAACACATGATGATCTAATAAAGAGCTGAATGACCAATAGGAAGGTAGGAGAAAGGATAGGTTGGGTTGGCAGTCAGAGAATAGATGAAAGGAAGGAAAGATGGGGAGCAGCAAGAAATGAAGGAGAGGAGGACGCCAGGGGTCAACCACCCAGCTACACAACTAGCCATGGAGTCGGAAGTAAAGAAAGGTATATAGAATAGAGGAAGTTCAAAGCCCAGAGGCAGAAGGTAGAAGGTAGAAGGTAGAAGGCAAAGGCAGAAGGTAGATGGGATAATTTAAGAAAAGCTGGTTAGAAAAAAGCCAGGCTAAGGCCACACATTCATAAGTAAGAATAAGTCTCCATGTATCTGTTTGGGAGTTGGGCCACAGGCCCCCAAAGAACAAAGAGTAAACAAAAAAATCAACTACAATCATGTTTCTCACAGAACCAATCCCGTGTCTCAGTACCATTGTTCTGTATAGACTTGTTATTGCTGTGATGAAATTTCTGATTAAGAAGCAACTTAGGAGAGGAAGGATGTATTCTAGCTCCCAGTTCAAATGAATGCAGTCTGTCATAACAGGAAGGCATAAAGGCTCCCAGCTCAGAGAAATGCAGTCCATCATCGTGGTAAGGCATAAAGGCTCCCAGATCAGGGGGACATTAATCTGGGGAAGGCATGGAGGCAGGATGACTTAGTCTATGGTGTCAACCACAGAGAAAGGGAAAACCAATGCTCATTTTGCCATCTCATTTTCCCACTTTATTCAATCTGTCTGGGCCCCCACCATACAAGCTGGTGCCAATCACTTTAGGGTGGGTTTCCTTCTTCAGTTAATTCCGTCTGGAAATGCCCTCACAGACACATCCAGAGTTGTGTTTCCGAGGTGGTTCTAAAATTCAGCAAGTTGAGAATAAAGAGTAAGCATTACCATATGTTGAGAGTCTTGTAAAAATTATGAAATAGATAAAAGAAATTACAATAAATTACATTTCATGGACGACTGGGCATTTTGTGAGACGTGTTGGTACCACTCAAGGGATGTATACCTTTGCCTTGACTGCATTACTATACAACTGTGTTGAGACAGAGGTTAACTTTAGGAAGTTGATAGGTACACACAAAAATACTGATACCCATAACAATGCATACAATTCCTAAATATGGGATGAAAAAGATATTGTGTGGAAGAGAATATACATTTTTATAAATAATATTTTCTTTTTTTAAAAAATTATTTATTTGTGTATATAGTGTTCAGGGCACCAGATTTCATTATAGATGGGTGTGAGCCACCATATGGTTGCTGGGAATTGAACTCAGGATCTCCGAAACAGCAGTCAGTTCTTTTAACCTCTGAGCCATCTCTCCAGCCCCTATAAATAATATTTTCTTAGAATTATTTTCAATATCTCTATTAGTTTCCTCATTAATGGGTGAGGTAGGTAAATTATTTGGAGTATTTTTGTTTGTATAATATTACTTCTTTAAGAAAACTTTATAATATCTATTATTATTTATTATTATTATATTTCGTGGAGAGATGTATGTGCCATGACATGTGTCTTGGGATCAGAGAACAACTTTGTGGAAGTGGTTCTCTTTTTTAATAGTTATACGGGTTCCAGGCATGGACCTCCAGGCCAACATGCTTTACCGCTAAACAATCTCACCAACCCTACTTTTACATCTTTGAAAAATGTTTTTCCTTTAATTTAAAAATTACATTTATTAGTAGTGGTAGCACATGCCTATAATCCCAGCACTGGGAGACAGAGGTAGGCAAATCTCTATGAGTTCAAGGCCAGCTTTGGTCTTCAGAGTGAGTTCTAAGACAGCTAGGGCCACACCTTGTCTTGAAAAACCAAAAAAAAAAAAAATTTAACACACATGGTGTGTGTGTGTGTGTGTGTGTGTGTGTGTTCCTGTTTGTCCGTCCATCCGTCTGTCTCCATCCATACTTGTAGGTAGAGGTCAGAGGACAACTCTCTAGAGTTGGGTCTCTCCTCCATTACATGCATTCTGGTGATCAAACACAGGTTCACAGGCTTATAGGCAAGCACCTTTATTTGCTGAGCCATCTAGACATGTTCTAAAATTAACATTTTCACTAAGATTCCAGATAGAACCTAGTAATCACATTACTGACGAGCATATTAAGGTTGTTGAAGCTTAAATGTTGGGTCCTAGAAGGTGAATGCTAAGTAGAGGGCACGGTTCCTCTAGTTTTCTCTTCTCCTTTCTAATGTTTTTTCAGTTCTTCTTTCTGATTTACTCAGGCTGGCAAGTTTACCGCCCCCATATTAACAACAATCAGAAAATTGGTTTTACCAATCATTTGGTAATCCTTCTAAGAGAACTAATTGTTTATAGTTAATCTAGTTTAGTAGTGTTCTCTGACTGTCTCGGTCATTCTATATGACTCCCATCCGACTGGGAAGACAGCGTCGTCTTCTCTACTGTACCAAACTCTTTTATATTTCCACGCTTCTTTTTGACCTGGGGCTGAGACTGTACAATTAAAGCTGTGTCCTTTATGTCAGTCATTGTGTCAGGCTAGAATGGAAAGAAGCACTCATTGCTACGAGAGGACAGGAGATCTTGCTACCCTTGTCAAGTCATAATAAGTTAAATCATCATTTCTCCAATTAAAGAACCTTTGTTACAAAACAAGTACACTCATATAAATCAAATGCTTCTAAAATTCCCCCAAATAAGGATGTTCAATCTTTAATACTTTGAACATGAAATTTGAAAAATACTGTTTCTACAGAAATTATTGGGGCAGAAATAATTCAGGTTCAAAAACTTCAGGGAAATCTTTGACAAATAAAATTAATTTTTGTTATAAAAAGTTATTTGCAAAGAAAAGCTATTTCTTTTTCTCAGTGTTAGATGTAATGCATATGTGCATTTTATTTTACATGGACACATTTCCTTAGGAAGAGATTAGAGCTTCCCAAGCATATTTAAGGTTACAAGATATTGTTAACATTAATGTTTAAAGATGATGAAAAATGTAAATTTGTTAGACATTGAATTATTATTCTGACAAGATTTTTATGCCAATAGTAACATTTCATAATAACATCTACTTCAAGTAAGTTCTATGATTTGTAGTACTTAAGAAGCTTGACTTATCTGGGTGTGATTGTCTGTGGGTTTTTTTTTTGTATTTAGCTATTTATTTTTTACATACTAATCCCATTTACCCGTCCTTCTCATCTTCCAATTCGTTCCACTTGACCCTCATCTCCCCCCCCCCTCCGCTCCTCAGTGAGTGTAAGACCTCCCATGGGGAGTCAATGAATTCTGTCATATCACCACATTGAAGCAAGACCAAGGCCCTTCCCTTTGTGACCAGGCTGAGAAAGATAATTCTTCATAGAAAATGGGCTCCAAAAGATCAGATCATTCATTAGGGATAGCTCCTGGTCTCAGTACTAGTACTAGCCCCACAAACTGCCCAAGTCACACACTGTCACCTGCATTCAGGGGGCCTAGATTGGTCCTATGCAGGCTCCCCTGCTGTCAGTCTGGAGTCAGTGAACTCCCACTAGTTCAGGTCAGCTGTTTCTGCGGGGTTCCCCATTGTGGTCTTGACCCCTTCGCTCATATTATCGCTCCTCTCTCTCTTCGACTGGACTCTAGAAACTCTGTTCAGTGGCTAGTCGTGGATCTCTGCGTCTGCTTCCGTCAGTAATTGGATGAAAGTTTTAGTTGGTTATGCCTATATTTTCCCTTCCTAGGGTCCTCTTTGTTTCTCAGCGTCTCTGGGGTTGTAGACTGTAGGCTAGTTATCCTTTGCTTTATGTATAATAATCCTAGCATAAGAGGACAGCAGAAAGCAGATGTCTATGAGTTCCAGGAAAGCCAGAACTACATACTTAGGTCTGATTTAAAGAACGGTTTGAATTAATAATTAATTGAGCTATTTAATGGATATTCTTTGAATTGCATACGCTCAGGATTTTAGAGTTTTGGGGCTGGAGAGTTGGTTCAGCGGTTGACTGTGTAGTACTGGAGCTCAGTTCCCAGCACTCATGTTAGGGGACACACAACTGACTGTAACTCTAGCTCCATGGGACCCCACATTCTCTTCTGACCTCTGTAGGCATTGCACACTCATGTGCACACATGCATACATTGACATACAAGCAGGTATAATTAAAAATCTTCAAAAGGATTTGAGAATTTGCTGCTCCCTCCCCCCGTAACAAAGTATAAAATGACTGTGGCAGTCACAGAAATTTGTTTTACACATAAAAATGGACTCTGTTAGTCTCCTAAAATGCTTGAATAGGAGGACTGTGCCCAATTACTCATTTCCTTATTGGATGACAGGGAGATGAAACAGGCTTTTCTGAGCGCAGAAGCAACAAGTGAAAAGGAAAAGTTTGGCCCTGCGAGTAACTGCATCTGCCACGCTCAAAAAGAACGTCAACTAGGGGTGGAGACTCCTTGCCACCTCCAAGGCCCTTCCCGCAGGCTGAAGGCCTCTTCCGGAAAACTTCGGGCTCCTCTGGGGCTACACGTCACCGGTCTCGCTTCCCGGTAACTAAGGTGACGAAAGGGACTTCCCTCTGAGGCAAACAGACATCACGGTGTGTCAGGGCGGACGCCTGAGGAGTGCTGAAATGCGTTTGGACGACGGACCCGCAGGCGCCGAGGTCCTGCGCAGGAGCAGGAGAAGCTCTTAGGGATGTGTTCGAGGACGCACGTACCCTAAGAAAACTCTGAATTTTGAAGTTTCAAGCGTGAGACACGACCGCCTTGCCCTATTCAAAGATGGCGGCGCAGCGTTTCTGACAGTTTCGCTCTCATGCGTCAGCCAGAGAAGCGCTCACTGATTGGCTAAGACAAGGCGCCGTGGAGTGACGTGTAGAAGCACTAACCAATCGACTGTGAGCTGAGGTGGACTTGGCGGTGGAAGCCCGAGCCGAGCGCTGGAGTCCGTGGGGCGCGGAAGGCTCTGTCCAGGTGAGTGGCTCCGGACAGCTGAGCGGTCCCGCTCTGGTGAGTGGGCGCTTAGGCGGAGGAGGAAGGGCCGAGGCCAGAGGTGCCGGGCAAGGTGGGCTGCTTCGGGGAGGAGCCCTCTGCTTGCCAGGCTGAGGCATCAGAGGGAACTGATGATCCAGAAGCTGGATGAAAGTGACTCGTCCGCCGCATGCCTGATGGCAGAGGAGCAGTTTCTGACTGTTTCTTTAGTCCTGGGAATTGGGGTGGTGGTGGCGCCGTGAACATCCGGAAAGTCGAATCCTCATGAAAAACGTGAGTTTTACTTTATGATAAGTGAAACCAGAACCCCGATCTTCAGAACAGGATTAGGTGTTGTTTAGCCGTGTCTACAGATGGCTACTAAGTCCTGGAAAGTTATGTCGTGGAGAAATGAGAGTGGCTCAGATATTTTATTGGATCCTTTCTAGGCCTTTTATTTATTCTCTCACTCGCTCACTCAGCCGTATGTTTACTTTTTCAGATAACCGTACTCGTTGACAATTTACTACGAACAGTGGACTCATGTCCTTTGAAAAAAAGTACATTTTCTCAACATACAGAATTTAATAAAAGAACATAGAACTAAAAAGGATTCATGAATTCACTGAAATCCTCAGTGAATTAACGTGTCCAGGATTAAGAAACCGTGGTCTAGAAGGGTCAGGAAAGGAGGCCATGGGAAACAGGGAGCAGATTTTAATATATAGTGACCTGGGAAGCTGGCCTTTAAATAAAGACCTTTAAAGAGGGGTTACAGATATTGAATGGAGTTTTCTGAAGTAGTTGCTGAAAATGGCGATATTAGAAAGTAGCTACCTGTGATTTATTCATTTTCCCTCCAGGAAGTACATAAGTGCTTTCTGTGTAGTCAGTGTTTCGGCTTCCTGTGTCTGCCAGCAATAACAAGGAGATGTCTTAGAGTTTCCGTTGGAACAGATTGGGAGTTTTCGTTGTGTGGGTTCTGTGTGGTAGAATAATTTGCTTTTCTGGGCATGTAAAATTGCCCTCATTGAAGTTATTCACAGTATGGTATTCCTCAGAGGAGACAATTATTATGAAGCATGTCTCACTAAAAGCACTTTACTATTTTATATGGATGTAAAATATTACTTACTATATTACATGTATAGTATATATAATATATGCTATATATAATATTACATATACATATGCACACACATATATCTTATATGATCTCCCTATGTAACCCAGGAGGCTTTGAACTCCTTTGGTTCTTCTGCCTCAGCCACTCAAATAGTGGAGATTACAAGAATTTTCCCTCTGTTCTCATCTCATAGATTCAATGTTCTTTCTTTCCTTTTTCATTGTTTTATTTATTTCTTTGCATGAGATGTGCATACTGTGTGTATGCACACCTGTCATACACCTGTGTATATGCACCTGTCAGGTCACCCATGCTGGGAGCTGAAGGCAGCACTTGTATTGGTTCTCCTCTTACAGCTCTCTGTGGGATCTGAGGACCAAACTCGGGCTGTTGTACTTTACCTGCTGGGTCACCTTGCTTGCTTTCCTGAGGGGCTTGTTCATTTGAACCTCAGTAACTTATGTGTTGCAATGTGTTCACAGCTAGGAGGCATTTACTCAACAACATTGGGGTCTGAAAGCTTAGTCTGAAGGACTGACTTACCAGGGCTTTTCAAGGATGAGCATAAGCAAACATGGTAAGGAAGGAGGACAAGGGGAGACTCCGTACGAAAGCAAACTCCACTTCGTAGTGTTGGTGCGCCCATTGGAAACGCTTGAGCTTCACTCTCCTTCCTGTCAGTAACCGGATTCTCAAATCAGCATACAGTTCTTTTCTCCACAGTGAGCAAAGTGTGCGTGTGTGTGGGAGGGGGGCACAAAAGGTTACTTGGAATGTAACATATCATACAGTATGTACTTTGATGGATAAAGGAAGGAAGGGAATTAGGGAAGTTGCTGGCCATGAAACAGTTTGAGACTTTGGATACATGGTTGAAACTGGCTCGTCTGAGGAATTGAACTTAGCGCTTGCCTAGCATGCACAAGGCCCTGGAGTCAACCCTTAGCATCACAAACAAACAACTAGATAATAGTAATATCTGCCTACACACAGCTAGCAAATGGTCAAGAAGTTCAGCCTTTAACTGCTTTGATGAACTTTTTTCCAGTTCTACAGAGATGGTTTGAGAAAGTGACCTATTAGTTTTTTGCTAACTTGACACAAGTCATTGTTATTTGAGAAAGGGAAACCGCAGTTGAGATGTTCCCACCAGGTAGGCCTGTGGGGCGTTTTCTTGATTTCTGATTGACGCATGAGGGTCCAGCCCACTGTAGGCAGTGCTGCCCCAAGGCAGGTGGCCCT
Organism: Dicrostonyx torquatus; assembly: GCA_028555095.1. Lineage (NCBI taxonomy): Eukaryota > Metazoa > Chordata > Mammalia > Rodentia > Cricetidae > Dicrostonyx > Dicrostonyx torquatus. The sequence goes on from JAQHUG010000009.1 coordinate 12,072,003, forward strand.
GAGTTTCTCAGAAGGCAGGCTGAGCAAGCCTTGAGGAAGGAGCCAGTAAGCAGTGCTCTCCCATGGCCGCTGTGAGTTCCTGCTCAGACTTTCCTGGAAGATGAAGGACTACAAGAGTAAGCTGAAATAAACCCTTTCCTTCCCATGTTGCTTTTGGTTGTGGTCTATTTTGTTTGTTTTTTGAGACAGGGTTTCTCACTGTAACGGTTCGGGCTATCCCGGAACTCCCTTTGTAGACCAGGCTGGCCTCGAATTCATAGAGATCCGCCTGCCTCTGCTTTCCAAGTGCTGGGATTAAAGTTGTGTGCCACCACACCTTGCTTGGCCATGGTCTTTATCATGGCAGCAGAAAACTAAGACAGAAAGGAAGAATAGTCAACTTTGGGGGTCTGAGAAAGTTACTGTTACCCTACAGTGACAAGTTTTTCCTCACCAAGTGTTTATGAAACACTATCTCTTTGTTTGGGACTGAGTGCTAGATTTCTGGTGTGAACCACTGCACCTGGCTTGGGACCATCTTTTATTTTTTTTATTTTATTTTAAGATGAGCTGAGAATTTCTCATCTAATTAAAGCTTTATTTTTAGTTTCCTTTTAGACCATGGCAACATATCTGGAGTTCATTCAGCAGAATGAAGAGCGAGATGGCGTGCGTTTCAGTTGGAATGTGTGGCCTTCTAGCCGCCTTGAAGCCACAAGAATGGTTGTTCCCTTGGCTTGTCTCCTCACTCCTTTAAAGGAACGTCCAGACCTACCTCCTGTACAGTATGAACCTGTGCTTTGCAGCAGGCCAACCTGCAAAGCTATTCTCAATCCACTTTGGTATGAATTCTTTAAAAAAAAAAACTGGTAAAATAATAAATAAATTGTCATCTTTATGCAATTGTCATAAAAGTCGCTTGATTTCTGTAGAAGAGTTTGCAGTTGGAAGTAAGAGTAAGTAGATGTTAGATTCTTAGAGGATGATTGCTCATGGAAACCTCTCTGGTCAGACACTTCAGTTCAAATTGGAATCTTTTTGTTTTCTGTCTTTTTTTTGAGGCAGATCTAGCCCTGGCTATCCTGGAACTCACTATGTAGACCTAGTTGGTGTCCACCTCACAAAGATCCTTCTGCCTCTGCTTCTGCCTCCCAAAAGCTGGGAGTTTCTGGAAGGAACCTTATTTGAATAAGGGGAGGACAGATGGGGAGAGTTTGGAATTGTTCCTCCTTCAATTTCTCTCTTTCTTCCCTTCTTTACTTTCTTATCCCCTCCCAGATTAGCAGTTTGCTTCTGGCTTAATTGTTGACTTTGAGGAATGGCTTTCTTTTGTTTTCTTTCTTTCTTTCTTTCTTTCTTTCTTTCTTTCTTTCTTTCTTTCTTTCTTTTTGTTATTTGAGACAGGGTTTCTCTGTGTCCTAGAGCTTATCCTGGAACTTGCTCTGTAGACCAGGCTGGCCTTGAACTCACAGAGATCTGCCTGCCTCTGCCTCCTGGGTGCTGGGATTAAAGGTGTGCACCACCACTATCTGGCCAAGGCATGGCTTTTAAGGCATTAAAAAAATTTAAAAAACTTCACTGTTCTTGTACATCCCCTATATGACTATGTAGTATGTCTGGAAGAAGTAGTAGACAGGAGAATTTGTGTGTGTGTGGGCATGCATATGTGAATGTCATTTGTATGTGGGTACCTGTGGAGGGCAGAAGAGGGAGTAGAATTCTTGGAACAGGAGGTACAGAAGATGTGGGCTAGCTGGCATGGATGCTAGGAACTAAACTTGGGTGGAAAAGCAACAAGTGCTTGCTGCCATCTTTCTCTGGCAGAAGAAATTTGACTCCTAATAATTTTATTGTTGAGTGAATTTTTTTTAAACCTGAGAATGTATTCTATTCATATATTTAGGCACTATTGGAAATACTTTTTTTCCCCAATATTTTTTGTGGTAGAGTATTCATGGTGCATAACTTGGTCTCAAACTCAAGGACTTGTGTGGCCCTCCGGCATCAGGGGGAGGCTATAAGACAGTGTAAGTGTACCACCATTCATAGCTGAGGGGATTCTGAAGCAAATTGAGAGTGTGAAAATTTTTGTATGCAGAAGCACTTTTTCCTTTATTTCATTTTTTTTCTTTATCAAGCCCATATTAGGAAAGTCTCTACCCTGCTTGTAAAATGGTAGCCATTGGCTGGTAATATTCTAAATTTACAAAGGGAGAAGATGCACATACATACAGAGAAAAAACTTAAAACTAAACAGATCTTTTAAAAAGTTTTACACTGTTGAACAATAAAAACCTTGGATATATCTTGACAACCAGGTTAAGATGAAGGCAAAAGGAAGAAGCTTATAGTTTGTGTGAGTGAAGAAATCTTTTCTTTTTTTTTTTTTAAGACAGGGTTTCTCTGTAGCTTTGGAGCCTGTCCTGGAACTAGCTCTTGTAGACCAGGCTGGCCTCGAGCTCACAGAGATCTGCCTGCCTCTGCCTCCTGAGTGCTGGGATTAAAGGCCATGACCACCACTGATTGGCGGTGAAGAAATCTTAAAACATGATCATAGACATGGAAAAGACAAAAAAGAATTTACTAATTTGAGGGACATTCTCGTGTACTTCATAGCTAGTTTACCCTGCAGTGGTCTCTCACGAGCTCTTCTGTATATGCACACTCATGAAAGGACATGCCTGTTTAATGTGTGGAACTTTAAGTCTACCTTTGATTGCTTTCCTGCTTAGAAATAAACCTCTGTGATATTTATCTTTCTTGCAGTCAAGTTGATTATCGAGCAAAACTTTGGGCTTGCAATTTCTGTTTTCAAAGAAATCAGGTATGTAATTTAAAACAGCATATATATATATGTGTGTGTGTGCGTGCATGCATGTGTATACACACACACACATTTTGTTTTTGTTGTACTTCTCTGGAAAAGATTACATCAACTTGCATTCCTATCTACACTGGTGATTAGCACTCTTTGGTGATCTCAGGTAATAGCTTTTGTTAGGCACATTGGTGTTGAATAGTAGGGGGTATAATATTCTCTCATCTTTGTAAGTTTTCTATAGGAAGTAAATATATTACCTAAATAAAATACATCTGCTGTTTATATTTTATTGGATCACATTAATTTCCTAATTAGATGGTGCATGTTACTGAATTTTCATCATCTTGTAACTTCAGGGGTCCAGTATCAGTGTTGAGCTCCTTCTGCTTTCAAAGTGTCATGTCGCTGAGTGGTGATGGTGCATGCCATTTATCCCAGCACTTGCAGATGGATCTCTGAGTTCAAGTCCAGCCTGGTCTATAGAATATGTTCCAAGAAAGCCAGAGCTACAGAGAAACCTGTTTCAGAAACAACAAACAAACAGAAGTGCTGTGCAGAAGTGCTGTGTCGTTCACCCTCTCTCCCCTAATAGGGCTTTCCCGTGTTGCCCTGGCTGTCCTGAAACTCAGATTTCCCTAGCTATTGGCTGGTCAGCTTTTTATTAGTACACTCAGGTACCTTAGACCACTCAGGTCCCTTAGGCAGGCAAGGTGGAACAGCAACATATCGCTACAAATTAAACAAATGCAGCATAAACAAAACCAGCACAGCTTAACATAACTAAACAAATGTAACACATTTTTGCCTAGTAAAAGCAATATTCTGCAACATAACCAAATATAATACATCTTTACATAGTTAAAGTACTATTTCATAACATTGTCCTTGGCCCTTCCAGCTCTTAACAATCTTTTCTTCCCCTCTTCAGTATTCCCCGAACTTGGCCTAATGTTTGACTGTGGATCTCTCGATCCGTTTGCATCAGTTGCTGGATGAAGCCTCTCTGATGACATCTGGGCTAGGCACCAATCTGTGTGTAAAGCAGAATATTGTTAGGTGTCATTACATTGACATTTTCACCCTCCTGTCATGTTTGATTCTATCCTAGGTCTCTGGGTCATCCAGCCTGTGGGGCCTGGTGCTGGTCCAGGAAGTGTTAGGAGTAGACTTACTCTCCTGGCATGGGTTTTAGGCTAGCCTTTTGGCCAAGATCAAGTGTTATATCTATTTTTATCAGTAAAGTTTTTTCAAGGTTATATGGCCATAGACATGTAAGAGAATTAGAAGCTAGTGCTAATATTTGTGTTTTAGCAACCTGTCTTTTACTTTGTGCTTTCAGAATTAACATGGTCATGAATCAGTTTTATAAATAGAACATAAGTATACCATGTGTGTTTGGAACTGGAGCTCAGAAGTGGTACATTTGCCTATGCCTAGGCTAGCTCCAGCACAAAGAAAAAAGTGGAACACAAATCGCTTTAAGCCCTAATTTAATGTTGCTTTGTTTTCGTCTCATTAGTTCCCTCCAGCATATACAGGTATATCTGAGGTGAACCAGCCTGCTGAATTGATGCCTCAGTTTTCAACAATTGAGTACGTCATCCAGGTAATTTTGTCATGTGTTTAATGAACACTGTTAAAATTGAGTTTCTTTTGAAATACTTGGAGAGATAGAGATCTCAAACCAGTCCATGAAAGTAAAGCTGGTGTTCATGGGAGCAGATTCTAGACAGTATGTTACAGTACATTTGCGTTACTGGCTTTGTTTTCAGGTCTTGACCTAGGCTTTAACAAAGGTGGAACTGACTGAATTAAAGCATGTCTCCATAGCCTTCTCCATCTCACCTGAGACACTTCATTGTCTAGGTGGTTAGTGCTTCTCTTTTCCTGTCGCTGGTCCCTATATGGTAGAAGGAGAGGTAGGCTTGCAGGGATCATCTGGCCCTGATGTAAATTCTGCAGTCTGGTTCTTTTCTCACCTCCCTGATCTTAGCAGTTTCCTCTGGATCTCCCTAATCATTCTGAGACTTAGGCCCCTCACACACCCTGCCCATGATCTTCTTATCTTGAGCACGAGTCTGGTGAAATCAACAACCAAATGCAGCCGAGGAGATGAACAGTGGCTAGCCTGGCCTAGAAAAGTTAGACCTACCCCTTTTTGTTCTCACCATTGATTTCTTTCTACCACATCCCCTATCTTATTTTGTAGGCCATCCATTGAGTCACTATTCTGAACATACCTAGATTCTACCCACCACCCCTTCCTTGTCCCTAGCCATCTTGGGCCATCTGCCTCCTCTCACTAGATAACATACAGTCTTAGCTGTTCTCCCTCATTGACCTATGCCTGCTTGCATTTTATTCTTAACCCAGCAGCCGGTGTAAATCTCTAGACACATGTATTATGTTACTTCTCTGCTCAGAAGCCTCCACTGACTGAATTGGCCCTTCTTCACTCAAAACAAAAGATAGTCTTCAAGGCCCCAGGTCTCATCCCCGCTAGTGTCCTTGTTCAGCCCCATGGGCCTTCTTGACTCCTCAAGTGCCACATCTGCCAGAGGGTTTTTGATCTGTCTTTTTCCTCAGGCTGGAACTCTTTTTTTTCTCTGTGTCTGTGTTGCTCCCCACTCCCCTCCCTTCTTCCTCTCCATTACCATGATTTGTTTATGTATTTGTTTATTTATGTGTGTGTGGGGGCACACGTGTCAAGATGGGAGGATAATTTGTGGAAGGCAGTATTTCTACCTTGTGGGTTCTGGGGATTGATGCAGGTCGTCAGGTTTGGTTTGGCCTTTATCTTTTGGGCCATCTTGTCCCGTCAAATTTTACTGTCTTACCAAAGCTGCTCTTTTCTTTCTCTCTCTCTTTTATTTTAATTTTTATTTATTTATTTTTTGAGAAAGGGTTTCACTTTATAGCCCTGGATGTCTTAGAACTCGGTATATAGACCAGGCTGGCCTCAAACTCGCAGAGATTCATCCATCTCTGCCTCCTGACTGTTGAGATTAAAGGGATATGCCACCATCCCTGGCCCTGATCCTTTTTTATCACAGGGATCTTCCACCTTCCTCCATCTTAGCTGTTGCTGCTCCCTGGCCTTCTCGCTGAGGTTTGTTCCTTTTGGTTGGCAGGAATCTTTGTTCCTTCTGTTTAGTTATGTATCCCAGGGTCTGCAATAATGTGTGGCCCATAGTAGGTATTATATATCAAATACATTTTTAGATTTATGTTTGTTTTGATGTACTCTGGTTCATTTGATGAGGTAATTAGAAGCTGGTATAGATTTTTAGTTATACAGTCTGTAGCCCCTGGGATATTTACAGGTATAAAGACTTGCTGTTTTGGGGCTGGAGAGATGGCTCAGTGGTTAAGAACACTGATTGCTCTTCCAGAGGACCTGGGTTCAATTCCCAGCACCCACATGGCAGCTCACAACTGTCTGTAACTCCAGTTCCAGGATACCCGATACCCATGGGGAAACACCAGTGAGCATAAAATAAAAATTAAAAAAAAAGCTTCACAGTCATAACCATAAAACATTAAAAAAAAGAAGAAGACTTGCTGTTTTGTACCTAATTTGCTCTATGCTAGCTGGCTATAGCTATGTATATACTGATCATTATGCTGTTTTCTTTACCCAAAGCGAGGTGCTCGATCCCCTCTGATCTTTCTCTATGTGGTTGACACATGTTTGGAGGAAGATGACCTTCAAGCACTCAAAGAGTCCCTGCAGATGTCCTTGAGTCTCCTTCCTCCAGATGCTCTGGTTGGTCTTATCACTTTTGGGAGAATGGTGCAGGTTCACGAGTTAAGCTGTGAAGGAATCTCCAAGAGTTACGTCTTCCGAGGGACCAAGGATTTAACTGCAAAACAGATACAGGTTTGTGCTTTGTCAAGAAGCAGGACCAAGGGTAGATCTGTGATGCTTATTATTTACTTTTAGTGTTATTGGAAATTGGATCTTTCTGTTTTTCCTTTTCAGGATATGCTGGGCCTGACCAAGTCAGCTATGCCCATGCAGCAAGCAAGACCTGCTCAACCTCAGGAGCAGCCGTTTGTTTCCAGCAGGTGAGATACCAGTACACAATGTTATGTGTTCTCTGGAGGGCATGCCTGACAGCCCAGGAGAGCAAGAAGAGCAATGCTAGGACTTCGGGTCCCATAGTTATAAGAAAAAGAATTAAAGACTAGAGCCAGTTGATATTCAATGTCCTATAGAAACGTTTTGACACTGTTTCATTGGTCCTCTCCTCTTTGACACATGACTGTTATCCTTGATTCTTAAGTAAAGCTGACAAAACAAAAAACAGTTTTTTTTTTTTTGGTACTTTCAAATAAACCTGTGAGCAGGCACTCACTTCATTCAGTTGACTGAAAGCCTGTGGTTGTCTCTGGCCAGGTTAACAGCCAGCAAATTGTGCTGGAGACAACCTCTACTCTGGTGGGAAACCAGAGTGTTTCTCTCTATGCAGCGTCTAAGGCTCAAGAGGCATGTGAACAGAAGCTCCAGCATGGTAGAGACATCCACAGAAACAAACTGGATTTATTATTAGGATATCTTTGCTGCTTAAAATTTAATTGAGCTGACATTTTCCTTTTCAGTTTAATTTTTTTAAAATGATACATGTATAAATTTGTGATTATTAGATTTTATAGTATATTTCACATTAAAATTGTTTGGAATTGCTTTTGTGTTTATAGAGATAATTTTGAAGGAAAAGGATCGAGTTTTTGCTTTTCAATAGTTGTTTTGAAAAGCAGTTAACTGGGTGACCTAGAGTTAAAGGAACTTTACTAAATCACAACTGATGTGCCCTTTTGGAATCATACAGATTTCTGCAGCCTGTTCACAAGATTGATATGAACCTCACAGATCTTCTCGGGGAACTACAGAGGGACCCATGGCCAGTAACTCAGGGGAAGAGACCCTTGCGTTCCACTGGTGTTGCTTTGTCCATTGCTGTTGGATTGTTGGAGGTAATTCAAATTTTTTATAGGGACCTCTCACATTATACGAACTGTTCTTGTTAGCCCTGTTTGAAAATTTTTTGTGCCTTAGTCAGATCATTGTCTGTGTACCCAAAAGTGTTTTAGTCATTATTGTTCACATTGAGGAGGCCCTCAGTATTTTTAAAATACCAAAAACTTTATGAAAAACTACGGGAAAGTGCTTTTACTAAATTAATAAAGGTACAAAACCACCTGGTTGGGAGAAAGTAATCTCTGCTTTTCTCTGCTGTCATGTGTGTTACTCCACGGCACCAGTGAGAAGGCAGGACAATGAAGAGTTTATTTTTGGAGTATTTTATACGTAAATGGAAGCCATGCTTAGAGGTGGAACTGTGTGCTTCTGCCATAATCTTTACTCTGTTTTTAGGGTACTTTTCCAAATACTGGAGCCAGGATCATGCTGTTCACTGGAGGCCCTCCCACCCAAGGACCTGGCATGGTGGTTGGAGATGAACTGAAGACTCCTATTCGTTCTTGGCATGATATTGAGAAAGATAATGCGCGATTCATGAAAAAGGCAACCAAGGTAGGTACTGTTGGGTTCCAGCTGTAATTGCAGTAACAGCCAGGTGTGGACTTCTCTGATGAATGATGGCTACTTTTCTGAAGTCAGAAGGTGCTTGGATAGTGACTCTTCCAGATCTTGGCTCCTATTAACTTGTCTCCATCTATGGCTCTGGTTAGAGAGAATGGGTCTAGAGTGTTTAAAGAGTTTTGAATCTAAAGTGTATTTTTATTCTATAAATAAAACTTGTTTTATAGACATAGCGAATTCTATGCTCCCTTTCTTGATTGCATCCTTAGGTGTACTAAGACATGCCTTGGGAATTATGCTTCTCTTTCCTAAAGATAGTTTTCTTTTTTTATTTACAGCATTATGAGATGCTTGCTAATCGAACTGCTACAAATGGTCACTGCATTGATATTTATGCTTGTGCTCTTGATCAAACTGGACTTCTGGAGATGAAATGCTGTCCAAATCTTACAGGGTATGTTGACATGTTCAACTATATCTTCCCTATGGTAAGGGAAGAAATGAATGATGGAGTCATAGGGGTAAGGGAGAGTAACCTCGGAGTTTTCGGTTGCTCAGCTTTGGGTTCATTGGCTGGAAAGGGAGTGTGGGCCCTGTGGAGGAAGAAGTGTTACTTAGCAAGAGGTCTCAGGATTTCACCGGGAACAAACCTCATCAGAGTAACTTTCTTCTTTGGAATTGTTAAACTTAGCTGCAGACTAGTGTCGTACTAATGTGGAGTGCCCACCTGGCTTCAGCTGTGCACATCTTTGTGATAGGCAAACACTAGCATCTGAGTGTCAGAGTGCCAAGTGACTGTGACAAGTGCCAGTTACACACCAAGTCAGTATTGTCCTCAACTAAAAATGTAGAATGAATTCTCAGCTTGTGACGATAACTGGACTAGGAACCATAAGGCTTATGGAACAGATTAGGAATGTTTTTGGCTTTCCTCACCCTCTGAATCAGAAGCTCTTGGAGAGCAGCTTTCTCGATTTCAGTGTTCATGAAGTTTAGAAAGCACTGAGGTGGAGGCCAGAATCTGTAGTTGAGCTACATGGCGGTGTCGACTAGGGAACTTCAAGGACTCTAGGAAAAGAGAGTAAAGAATAAAGCAAGCTTCTTGGTCTGTCCTGTCCCCTGGTATAATTAACATGGGCATGGCTTAGGCATCGGCATTCTTCCAAGTTTTCTTCCAGTAATTCTAGCATAGAGTAGAGTTTGAGCACACACAGCCTTGGTTTCTCTGGGAGCTCATTAGAAGTGCAGCCTCTTAAACCTCATTTCCCACTTGCTGAATCAACCACATGGCAAAGTTTGAGGAACATCTACAGAAAACCGTGGATGGGGTCAGAGAGTCTGCCCTTTCTTTTCCTTTTTTCTTTAACTTAAATTTTATTTATTTATTTGTTTGTTTATTTATGAGTGTATGTGTGTGTCAGTGCACACATGTGGAGATCTGAGGGCACTTTGTGGAGTTTATGTGTGTATGAGTATGTATGTCAGTGCACACATGTGGAGGTCTGAGGACACTTT
>JAQHUG010000009.1:12084494-12106180 GCA_028555095.1 Dicrostonyx torquatus
CTTCCAAAGGTCCTGAGTTCAATTCCCAGCAACCACATGGTGGCTCACAACCATCTGGGGTCTGGTGCCCTCTTCTGGCCTGCAGGCATACACACAGAATATTGTATACATAATAAATAAATAAATAAATAAATATTAAAAAAAAGAAAACTTATTTTAAATTAGGTTATATAATTAGTGTTGTAAGGAGGGCAGGCCCACTTGTTCGTCCTGGCCACCCAGCTAGCTTAGTCCTGAAATAAAACACAGAAACTGTGTTCATTAAATCACTGCTTGGCCTATTAGCTCTAACATCTTATTGACCAACTCTTACATCTCTATTTAACTCATTTCTATTAATCTGTATATCGCCATGTGGCAGTGGCTTACTGGGAAAGATTCTAACCAGTGTCCGTCCTAGGTGAAGGATCCATGGCTTCTCTCTGACTCTGCTTTCTTCCTCCCAGCATTCAGTTCTGTCTTCTCTGCCTACCTAAGTTCTGCCCTATCAGGAGCCCAAAGTAGTTTCTTTATTAACCAGTGAAAGTGACACAAAGACAGAATAACCTCCTATGCCAAATTAATTTATGGAATTTTCATATATACACGATAAACATTTTCTTATTTATTATTTATTTGAGGCAGGGTCTCACTGTGTATCCTCAGCTGGCCTCAGACCAAGGCCATACAGACCAGGCTGGCCTCAAACTTACAAAGATTCACCTGCCTCTTCCCTTGTGCTCTACTGTACCCAACCATATTGAAGACTTTTGAGACTTTTCTGGGACTAGTGTTGTTACTGGTTTAGTTTAGACACTGGCTGCCTCAGCCCATAAATAAAGCTTTAAAGACCACATAAAAGGATCCAACAAGATGGCTATCAAAAGTATATTGCCTACTGTAGTCCTTTGCTTCTCAAGGATGACCTATATATTTACTAAAGTTTCTGTTTCTAAACAGAAGGTTCCTGGTTTTCCTCAGGCCCTACTCTGCTCTGCTCCATCCCACTTTATGATATATGAAGTTAGAGGGGCTTGGGTGGGTGTTGGTTGCTATACGGAGGCTTAGGGACAGGCAGTCATGCATAGTCAGTATCCACCCAACCATTGCACAGTATAGTCAGACTTTTCTTCGGGTCATGAGCTCCTAAATAAATTACATGGAGACTAATTATTAATTGTGAACGTTTGGTCTTAGCTTAGGCTTTTCCTTAACTAGCTCTTGTAACTTAAATTAAACCATATTTTTTTAATTTACGTTCTGCCACATGGCTCAGTTACCTGGTTATTACCTCTCCTCTATATCATATTGGACTTCTTCAGTGTCTTGCTTGTGTCTTCTCTTTTCTTCCCTGAGTCCTCTTTCTCTCCAGAAGTCCTGCTTATTCTTTCCTGCCTTGCTATTGGCCATTCAGCTCTTTATTAAACCAATCACCATGACACATCCTCACACAGTATAAATAAATACTCCACAACAGCACAGTGTAGGGTTTATATTTAAGAACAACGTCGGTGTCCTAAGACCATCATGAGTTTAAGTTTGTATTCTTTGTAGGAAATCATAGGCCTATGTTGACAGAGGTTTCTGTCCTGCCCCGTCCTGCAGCCATTTAGTCCCAAAGAAACACACAGAGGCCTACATTAATTATAAACTGATTTACCTATTAGCTCAGGCTTCTTATTAACTCTTATAACTTATATTAGCCCATAATTCTTGTCTTTGTTAACCACGTGGCTTGGTACCTTTTTTGGCGAGGCAGTCACATCTTCCTTCCTCTGCATCTGTGTGATGGCTGCAAACTGACTCTTTCCTCTTCCCAGAATTCTCCTGTTCTCATTGCCATGCCTCTACTTCCCACCTGGTCACCCTGCCTCTACTTCCTGCCTGGTCACCCCACCTCTACTTCCTGCCTAGCTACTGGCCAATCAGCATTTTATTAAACAAATACAAGAAACAAATCTTTACCGGGTTAAACCATTGTCCCACAGCAGTCCTAGACAGCTGACATTTAAGTCATTGAGAAACCATTAAAAGAGGCTATTAGAAACTGTGATTAGAGAATTAGAGAAAGCGTTAGATTATCTAGAATAATATAACTTATATATCCTAACTAGGATAATTTAGCCTTTAAACAGCAATTTTAAATGTTTGAGGGGTTTTTGCTTGATTGTTTATTTAGCAGAATTAGAAGTTATTAAAAAAAAAGGGATGGGGAGATTGCTCAGTGGGCAGAGTGCCTGTCCATCAGCATTCGTGTAAAAGCGTATGTATGCTTGAGTGGGTTTTTTTTTGTGTTTTGTTTCATTTTTAAGATAAAGAGGAATAGATTGAGCAACACATGCCTTTAATCTCAGCATGCGGGAGACAGAGAAAAGCAGATCTCTGAGTTTGAGGCCAGCCTAGTATATAGAGCAAGTTCCAGGACAGCCAGAACTACACAGATGAACTCTTTCTCAAAACCCAGCTCACCCCCAAACAAAAATGAATGGACTGAATTCACTTTATTGTGTAAGTCTGAATTCACTTCAATAAAGTGAATTCAGTCTTAAAAATATCCATTTGTGTAGGCAGTGGTGGCTCATGCTTTTAATCTCAGCACTCAAGAGGCAGAGGCAGACAGATCTCTGTGAGTTTGAGGCCAGCCTGGTCTACAAAGTGAGTTCCAAGACAGCTAAAGCATTTGTTTGAAAAAAAAATCCAGAGGCAGGAGAATCTGTGAATTTGAGGCCAGGACTATATAGAGAGGCTCTGTCTATTAAAAAAAAAAAAAGAAAGAAAAGAAAATATCCAATGGTCTTATCATTATGTTAGAATGTTAGAATCTGTGAATTAAGTATTTTTAAAATAATATGTTGGAGAGATGGCTTAGAGTTTAAGAGCATTGCCTGCTCTTCCAAAGGTCCTGAGTTCAACTCCCAGCAACCACATGGTGGCTCACAACCATCTGTAATGGGGTCTGGTGCCCTCTTTTGGCCTGCAGGCATACACACAGACAGAATATTGTATACATAATAAATATTTAAAAAATAATATGTTTACTAATTAGAAATATATAAGTATGAATATGCATGACATTTGGAAAAGAATGTAGTATATTTGGTAAAATTGTTATCTTTTGTGGGTATAATAGTTTCAAAGGTTAAAAATAAATTAAAAGTTGAAAAATGTTGCCTGGCCTAGTGTGGTGGTGCATGCCTGTATCCTGGCACTTAGGCAGAGGCAGGAGGATTATGGGTATGAGCTCACTTGGGCTGTCCAGAGATTTCCAGGTTAGTTTCAGCTTCTTAGGGATCCTGCTTCAAACAAATGAATAGTGTGAGAATCATACCTTACTGTGTCTTTGTTCTTCCGAGACAGGGTTTTTCTGAGTAATGGAGCCCTGACTGTCCTGGAACTCGCTTTGTAGATCAGGCTTCAAACTCATGGAGTTCTATCTACCTCTGTCTCCCAAGTGCTGGGATTAAAGGCCTGTGCCACCATGGCTCGGCTTTTTGTTTGTTTTTGTTTATACTGTGTCTTTTTATTTTGATTTTTAAGACAGTCTGATGAATTCTTGCTGGTGACAAATTCACTGTCTAGTGAAGCTGGCCTTGTCCTGTTCTTGTGCCTCAGCCTGCTGAGTATGACTCTGCACCACTGCTCCTGGTCTCTTGACATTCTTTCGAAGGTGGCTTTGTTGCAGCTCTGATCAGTGCTAATGCTCCTGGAAAAGCTTGAGTGGGCATTTGGATGGTGTAGTTCATTAGAGATTTTCTCTGGGATCTTTCTTCTAAGGTTAACATTACTGTGATCATGATGACAGCAGACTGGCTCTTAACTTATTGTGTAATTTGTTTTAGACCTCTCGGGAACTGAAGATTGCAGGAGCTATTGGTCCATGTGTGTCTCTGAATGTGAAAGGACCATGTGTGTCGGAAAATGTAAGGAAAGTCATCACCTTCACCTGCCCTGGAGTAGACTCATTAGCTAAGTCACATCCTGATGATCTTGCTTTGTGTCATCGTGAGGTGTACCTGTGTGAGAGGAGCTCTAATCCTTATTCATGACAACTCTAAGACAGACAACTGTCCTTCTGTCTGAAAGACCAGAGAAGGAAATGTGGAATCAGAGAGTGTAACACGAGGGCTGGCTTGTTGGGGTTTCTGTCCCGCCCAGTACCCTACAGCCGGCAAGCCCCAAAGAAAATCACACAGAGAGTCTACATTAGGTTATATACTGATTGGCCCATTAGCTCAGTCTTCTTACCAGCTCCCATAACTTATATTAACCCATTGTCAGCCACATGGCCAGTACCTTCTCTCAGCTGGGCTGCTACATGTTGCCTTGTTGGAGACCTGCGCAGGAATGCCAGGGTAGCTTCCTCCTTTCCAAATCTCCTGTTCTCACGTCTACTTCCTGTCTGGTTTTCCCACCTATACTTCCTGCCTGGCCAATCAGCATTTATTTAAAACATGATTGACAGGATACAGAATTGTAACTCTCTGTTAAACCTTGCTCAGGGTTGAAGCTGAGCCAGGGGATCTAGATCTCAGGTTCTTCTGACTACATCTGATGTATGGATGCTATCCCACCGAGAACAAAAAGCCATTCCCTACAGCAAAGGCAGACATTCGGAATTCTTCCAGAATAACCTGTGTGCCTCATAGCTTAGAGTTTGTTCCCTTTGTCTGACTCACTTGATAAGGAGCTTAGTACAAGGAACCACTGAGTTGTTTGGACAGTAGATGACACAGATGTGTATGCATTGTTAATGTGTGAGAACAAAGTTCAGTCATCCCTTGGGTAGGTGGCTTTGCTGATGGCCCACATGCTGTAAGTATGCTTTAGCTGAAAAGGCACAGCATCTGGTTTATGAGGTCCCTCCTATGTTGGTTACATGCATACACACATAACCATAACCTCGGAGGTATGGAAGTGCATCTGTGTTACATCAAGGAATGAAATCATGGACTGCTCTTTGATTAATTTGATCCAGAAAAAGCCCAAGTTTCAATTCTCCACTTCTCTCTTCTAAAGTCTTCTGTCTGTTCATAGTTTATGGTTACTGGCCTATCTGTAATCTGTGCAGTATGTGTTTGTCTGAATGCTGTCTGGGTGTCTCACTGCCCCTGTGTCTGTCTGTCTCCATTGTATTTATTTAGGATAAAGGATTTTATTGGAAATTAATAAGTGCTTCTTTACAGAAATCACTAGCAGTTTTATAAGGGGAAAGGTCATTTTACTGACTTAAGCTGACCCAAAAGCACTCAGTACTGCAAACAAAGCTATATCTGTATATTGTTTCTAACATGTATGGTGGGTATTTGTTGTATAGGTTGTTTCTAACCTGTCAGTTGCTTTCAGCAAGTGATTATAAACATGTATGTAATATATGCATACATACATACATGCACATACATTACTCTGGGTCAGGGGCATGAAAGAGTACATAACTTAAGATTAAAGCTTTGTATTAGCTTAAGTTGTAAAAGCTCTTTCTTGGATTATCCAAGCCAAGTAAGGTTAGTTGTTCCATTATTCTTTTAAGGGTATACTTAAACATACTGATTACACAGTAGGATGGCCGGTGATAAAGAGGTGTATTTGACTGTGATGTCTAGCAAAAGTTTAGTCTTTCTGAATGCAAGAGCTATTTTCATAAAAGTGTATTCCTGCCATCTCTGCGGTAGTCTGGGGATGTTGTTACACAGTCCTGTCTTTTCCTTGTTGTCATCCACAGTGGGAGGTAGACTGTAACTGTTGTGGATTTAGGTGATTAACTACTTCTTCATAGTTGAGTAGCTTGGGCAAATTCTTTATGCTCTATAATTCAGTGTTTTTAGAAAATGGGAAGAATGTTAGCATTAAATGAGGTTGATCAAATGAAGCACTTTTTACAAGCACGCACTGGAGCACTATACAAATTGTCTGTCTATGTCAGAACAGACACTGACAGTGACTATACAAATGAAGTCTGTCAAGCTTGGCAGGGGCTTACTGTTTGTATAAATCTCTGTAGTCCTTGGAGGAGGCAGTTTCTTCTCCCAAACTCATCTGAAGATTATCTAGTTATCACAGTGTGCTAAGAGACTTGCACCACCCCTGTTTTCCTGGAAGGGCTTTGGAAGCTTTCCCCATTTATGAACTTTAATGTCTTCTTGATGAAGCTTCCTGGAGTAGTTTAAAAAGGCACTTTAAAAAATTGAACGCAGTGATTAGCTTTCTAGCTGACTTTTGGTAGGTGGTTGAGGATAGAAAACCAGGAAAGCACCCCTGCAAGCATGTGGTGGTCTGAGGAAGTGTCCAGTGCCCTTAGCACCACCATTGTCATCTGGTAGTGCTGTGCCACAGCCGTTGGTGCCACAGTTGCCCTCCCTGTTCAGTCAGGCTCTCCTGGTGTATTTGCTTTAGCAACATTATTTACAATCATGACATTTGGTTCTTAAGTAATACAATGTGCATATTCTAAAAATAAGGATGTTATACTATTCCTCACTGTCAAGTCTGAGAAAAAAACCCGTAATCTCACAGAATGACATTTAGTCTGCAGTCTCCCCCAGTTTCTTCCTAACGGTCCCTGTGACTATTGCCAATCCCACCGGCATTGCTTTCAGTACTATATCCTTAGTTTCTTCAAACCCTAGACCAGCCGTTATCTTTTGGTTTGTTCTTTCTGTTTCTGTGACACTGATGTGCTGTAGAGGTGCTGAGTGTGTTCTCTAGAGTAATCTACAGTCTTGTGTGTCCGCTTCCACACAGTGGTGTTGACGCTGTTACTTTCGTCCTTGTGCTTGTGTTAAAGGGAAGTTAGGTTTGAAGATAAAGCTAGAGTCTGGTTAAAGCTTCTGTCTGTTGCATGTATTATCTGAGTGATTTACAGCTCACTATTTCTTATTCTAATAGCGATGGAAAAAAAAAACACATGTTACTTTCAAATCAATAGATAATTCTTCCTCTGTATTTCTCTAACCTTAATGTCCTTCTTGGTTGACTTCAGTATTATATGCTCTCTCTCTCTCTCTCTCTCTCTCTCTCTCTCTCTCTCTCTCTCTGTGTGTGTGTGTGTGTGTGTGTGTGTGTGTATGTATGTATCATACATTAAAATGACTTAGTGTGTCAGTAATTTAAAAGTACTGTAAATACTGTCTGGTCCATAATTGCACACTTCCTAGACATTTTCACTGAAATTTAAAGCTTCTGTTCCAAGTGACCTACCCTGCTCATTTGCTGCTTTTCATCAGTGGTTTCTTTTGGGTTTCCTTTTTGTATTATATCTTTTCAAAATTCCTCTTCTTATTTCTAGGAGCTTGGTGTTGGTGGCACAAGTCAGTGGAAAATCTGTGCCCTGGATCCCACGTCTACTCTTGGCATCTACTTTGAAGTTGTCAATCAGGTGGGTTGACATATTTTTTCCATGTTATAATAGCTTCTGATTTATTAGAAGGTGCTTTCTCCATCCTGGTACTACTTTGGTATTATATTAGGCATTGTGCTAATCTGGCATGCTTTCTAAATTTATTTAGAATCAAATAGCAAATTACTTTGTCCCTTTATTGTTGAGCTGACAAGACCCTGAGATGAGTACTGGCTTTCTCAGCCATCATAATAATACTCAAATTTTTGAGGTTGTCAGACTTTCCCCAATATTTTGTTCTGAAAAATTAACAAAGACTTGTACATGCAACATCTGCAAAACCCACTAGCTGGATTCTACATTTCACTACAGTTGCATTATTAAATATCTGTTGTTCCATTTTACTTTTGATGCTTTTGTGGGTAGAGGGGAGATAAGGCAAGGTGTCTTACAGACCTGGGTGGCCTTGAACTCCTGATCCTTCTGCTTCCATATTCAATATGCTGGGAGTACAGGTGTATGTCATCACATCTGGCTTATTTTTCATGTATTTCAGAGCAACTTGCAGTCATCAGTGGCTTTCATCTCTGAATAGTTTGGTACCAATATCTTTAATTGAATTCACTTTTATTCCTTCTGGTACTGGAGACTGAACCCAGGGCCCCTTGCATTGTATGGACATGATCTACCACTGAACCACACACCCAGCCCCAATTCATTTGAATGTGCTAATGTCTCCCCCCCCAACCTCTCCCTTTAGATAAGACGTAATATACAATGATCCCATGTAGCTTTTAAGTGTACCGTTGAAATGTACCAAGAACCTTACCTTAGTGCTTAAGAAAGGCTGTGTTTAAGTCATGCCTTTGACAGTAACCTGATGTGGCCTCCCACCCTGCAGCACAATGCCCCGATTCCCCAGGGAGGCAGAGGTGCCATCCAGTTTGTCACTCAGTATCAGCATTCCAGCACTCAGAAGCGCATCCGAGTGACCACCATTGCCCGCAAGTGAGTCTTTCCTCTTGAGTCAAAGCTGATGATTTTCCCGTGAGAGTTAACCTTTTTGAGTTTGTCTTTCTGATTCCCTTGGATGGTTCTCTCAGCTCCTCACTGACTCACTGATCAGCCATTTCTGACTAACCCAATTGAATCAGCTTTCAATAGGAATATAGTTTATTAAAAATTATCTTTCATTATTTTGTTTGCTAGATAAGTAAATCATGCTTCCTATTAAAGATGTAAACAAAACATAAATATGGTTGGCCCTCTATATCCATCAGTTTCACATCCATAAATTTAGCCAAACTGGAATGTAAATTATTTTTAACATTACATCCATATTGAACATGTACAGACATTTAAAAATTATTCCATAAGCAATAAAGTATAACAGCTGTTTGTATAGTATTTATGTTCTCAGTGGTAATGTAGAGATGAATGAGTGTCTGTATGTAGGAAAATGTGTTTACAAATACCATGTCATTTTATTTGTATTTCTTTATTTTATTATATATATTTTTTTGAGATAGGATCTCACTATGTAACCTCAAACGACCTAGAACTTACTATGTAGACCAGACTTGCCTTGAATCACAAAGATCTACTGTCTGCCTCCTGAGGACTGGGATTCTAGACATGCATCACCATGCTTAGGTGTACTATGCCATTTTATATCAGTGACTTGAGCATCCAGGAATTATGATATCTGAGAGGGTGGGTCCTGCAATGAGTCCCCAGTCAATAATGAAAAATCACCATTTACTTATGGGCGTCTTTACTTACCCATTCCCAGAATTAAGTCTATGTAAATTTAACTGCACACCCCCATTTCTGTGCTGCTGTATACCGTTTATGTTTGGCAGCTTATTTCTTATGTGTTCACACTTCTATGTTTGTGTGTGTGTTTATCTCTGGCTCGCCTCTCTTTTGTATTAATGGTCACACACTATTGCATAGCTTGCATGGGATGCTGCCTTTATTAAAGGGACCTCACGTGCTTCTCCAGCAGTGCTGCTTTTATATTTTCTTTTTAGGAATGAATTCACACATGCTAGTATTTTTTTTCTTCTCTTTTAAAATTTTTAAAATTTTTTTTTTTTGGAGTGATGTTATTCTCCACATGACTGGGGATTGAACCATGGCCTCTCCCATGTTCTCTCACTTTACCACTGAGCTGTAGTCTCAGCCCCAAGAGTACTTCTTGTCAGCCATTTCATAGGTTGAAATTTTAGATACTGCAAACTTATTATTCTCAGAGGCTGATTTGTTTTCTCTTCAGTATGGGCATGGAGAGTACACCATTAATAGTAGATATAAATATTTAAATGTAAACAGTAATATCTCATTTTCATTTGTATTTTCCTCTCTCTCTTGCTCTCTGTTTCTTTGCCTTTCTTTTATACCCAGTATCATGTAGTTAGGCTGACCTTGAATTCATTCTGTAGTTGAGTATGATCTGGAACTCCTCATCTTTCTGCCTCCACTTCCCAAGTGCTGAGTTTACATGCAATTACCTCCATACCCAGATGTGTAAAACTTATTACTTGTTTTCATTGATTTGCAGAGAGTATTTATGTATTTTGGATTTGTGCTTTTCTATTCCTGGTGGCCCTTTAGCTCTTTATCTTTAGTCACCTGAAAAACTCTTTAATATCTTAATTCATTTTTCCAAGGAGATACCAAGAAGTCATTTGGTTGTAAATGCTTAGATTTTTGTAAGGATTAGCTGAGAGGAAGGAGCATTGGGTTTAGACTTAACCTTTTGAGTGTCTAGTGGATTATGGGAAGTTTTTCTTCTGTGCTTCTAGCCTTCAGACACTACCTGCGGGTGACTGAAATGATTGTCAGACTTCCTTAATGAAAATGTAGTCACATTGTCTTGGACAAAAACAGATCAGGACCTGGACTTACCTGAGCAGAGATCTAGCCTCTGGTCGCTCCTGATCAGAAGTGCGGCACTAACTCTGGAATTGTCAGTTGGGCAGATGCACAGAGTCAGCTGAGGCACATAGAAGCAGCATTTGACCAGGAGGCTGCAGCAGTCTTGATGGCACGGCTTGGAGTGTTCCGGGCAGAGTCAGAGGAGGGCCCTGATGTGCTCCGGTGGCTGGATCGGCAACTCATCCGACTGGTAAATTGGGAACAATGGCATTGAGTTTGTGTCTCTTCTACTTTTGAGAAAAGAAAATTCTCACATAAGCCTATTGTTTTTTAATTTTTAAAACCATTTATTTATTCATTTATTTATTTGTGTGTGTGTTTGTGTGCGTGCTCACATGCATGTGCACACACATGGCAAAGTGTGTGTATGTGCACCAGGTGTGTATAGGAACCTGTGACTGTGGAGGGAAGAAGGTGTTGGATCCCTTTAGAACTGAAGTTATGGGAAGTTGTGTACTGTGATGTTGGTTTTGGAAAGTGAACCCCAGTCTTCTGCAAGAACAGTTAGTGCTCTTAACCAGTGGGGTATCTTTCCAGCCACAAAGCCTCTTATTTTATATAGTCAATAACAAGAATTTTTATTTTTTATTTTTAGTGCATTCATTAGTGCTTTGCCTGCATGTCTGTCTGTGTGAGGGTGTCAGAAGCCCTAGAACTGGAGAGTTGTGAGCTGCCATGGGATCCTGGGAATTGAACCCGGGTTCTCTAGAAGACCAGTCTGTGCTCCCATCTGCTGAGGCATCTCTCCAGCCCCAATTAGCAAGAATTTAATAGTTGCTCACTTTAAGCCAAACTCTGGATGTGAAAGAGATGTTAAATTTTATTTCTATTTTCCCCTCAAGGGCTGACCTTACAGTTTTTGAGAAACAGCATGTATGGAACATTTGGGGAGTGCTACAAATCTGTGTTAAAAGCTGAGTAGAAGAGTCATTGGTGAATGCTATGGCTCTATACTTTCTAGGAGATCAAAAGGGGGTTTTAGAAATTGGGCTCCAGACACAGTGAGTTTAGGGAATACTTTATGTATTATCCAGGTCTGATTAGGAGAGAGAAGAGACAGACAGAAGAAGCCAGGTGTGGTGGTGTAGGGGAGTTGGAGGCTGGAAGACCCATAGCTTGAGGTCAGCATGAAATACATATTGAAACCTTGTTGAGACTTCATCTGGAAAACAAAACAGTTACTAACCCAAGTGAACACAAATAATAATTTAAGAGAGAAAACTGTATATTAAAAATCATTTGGGTTAGGGGTTATATATTAGTGGTAGGGGGTTTGCCTAGCATATGGAAGGCCCTGGGTTCCAGGAAAAGCAGAGTGCTGACTACAGAGGGGTAACTGTTGAGAAGAGAAGAGGACTGGCAGATAGAAGGTGAGCCTGCTACTTCAAGGGCTGTGTTAGAGAACACATGGAAGCAGCCTTCCCCCACAGGGCTGATCAGACCCAGTTAAAAGGGCATGGCTGTAGCTCAGTGAGAAGTGGGTATAGCAGAGAAACTGTCATGGTACTCTACTCAAGGAACTTTCTAGAAACTCTTTAGAATTAGGTGACGTCTACCATCTGGGGTGCTGGGGTCTCAATTGACTGTGTGTGCTCCAGGATCTCAGCCCTGGTGAATGCCCAGAGCTTTAGACACACTGAGCCTGTGCTGACCTTGCCTCCATCGCCCTCTGCAAAGCTCAGTTTCACAGCATGGGCCAAGTAGTTACAGAGCTTCCTTTATCCATGTCATAAAAGGATGGATTGCAGCCATATACTGGCACACCTTGTATCCTTACCTTCTTGCAGATTCTTGGCATGTGTTTGTGATCAGAACCCCGGGAAGAAGGTGTGTTAAATGTCTTAGTTCCACATTTGCCCTCAGAATCTAATAAAGTCATTCATCTGGGAAGTGTCAGTGTTTTAAACAAACTGCAAGTCCAAGGGCTGGCAAAGGCTTCATGTGGGAAGTCAGTCCTGAATTAGCTCTTTTGTAAATAGTAGCATAATAGGAGAGAAGGCAAAGTCTGGTCAGTAGGGACCCAGCATGAGGCTACTTATGGAGGTGGCTGCAGCTGTGCCCTCCAGCTTATGGTGGGAGGCGACTGTTGTCACAGGAGACTGGGCTGTGAGTAGGTAGGGAGCAAGGCAGTGAGGATAACCTTGGTTATTTTTCCCTTAATTTAGAGAGAGACTTATGTGTGATTCTTTTTATTTTTCAGTTGTTTTTCAAGATGGGTTCTCTCTGTAGCCTTGGGTGTCTTAGAACTCTCTTTGTAGACCAGAGCAAACTCGAACTCAACAGAGCTCTGCCTGCCTCTGCCTCCCAAGTGCTGGGATTAAAGGTGTGAGCCAACACCACCTTTTTTCTTAAAAGTTTTTTTTTCTTTTAGATTTATTTTATGTGTTTGGATGTTTTCTTTGCATGTATATACTGCACTACATGTGTGCTTTGGACCTGTGAAGGTCAGAAGAAGGGTTAGATCTCATGGAACTGGAGCAATGAATGATTGTTAGCCACTTGGTGGGTGTTGGGAGCAAAACCCTGGTTCTCTGTAAGAGCCACAGGTGCTCTTACACCATCTTGTGAGCCACTTGTATGTAATTTTTTAGACTCCCTTCTTAAGATAGGCATGGTGCTTGTGTTTACATGGAGCACCCATTTATGGGAAGTCACAGGGGGAAAGGTTTCTGGCTTGATGGAGGGAGCTGAGACAGGGCCATAGCAGTAGAAATGGAGTGACCATTTTGGAAGAAGGAACTGAAAGAATTGCTGAAACATTCTGAAATAAGTATACAAAATAAAAAATCAAAACGTCCTGCTGGAGAGATGGCTCAGTGGTTAGGAATGTGTATTGATCTTCCAGGGGACCTGAATTTGGTTCCTAGCACCCAGTTAGGGTGGCTCACAACCACCTATAACTCCAATTCTAGGGAATCTAGTGGCATCTTCTGGCCTTCTTGGGCGCATATACGTACATATACATAAATAAAAATAAAATAATTTTTAAAAATTACTATTTTTAAAATAATAATTTTATTTTGGCTTCTGTCTTATAAAACACCATGACCTAGGCAACTTACTGGAGGATGAGTTTGGATTTACTATTTCAGGGGTTAAAGTCCATGACGGTGGAGTAGCACCCAGGTAGCAGTTGTCAAGCAGCTGAGAGCTCACATGTCAGATGACAAGCAAGAGGCAGAAAGCGCTAACTCAGAATGCTGGGAGTCTTTTGAAACCTTAAAGCCCACCTCTAGTGACTCTTCCTCCAGCAAGGCCATATCTCATAATCTTCTTCAAACAGTCACCAACTGGGGAAATAATACTCAGATAATGAAGACTTACCAGAGACATTTAATTCAAATTACAACTTGTGTTTCAGGTATGGATAACTGCAGGATGGTGGTGAGGCAGAGAGTAGGAAGTGACAGCAACTGCAGGGTGGGTTGAGGGTCTTTTATTTTCAGTGCTTCTGTGTGTGAATGCACATGCGCATGCAGGTACTAGAAGAAGGCACTGAATCTCTAGAGCTGGCGTTTCAAGCAGTTGTAAGCTGCCTGAAGTGGGCGGTAGGAATTGAAATCTGGTCCTCTGTAAAAGCAGTAAGGCTGTTAACAACGGAGCCATCTTCCTAGCCCACTCATCCCTCCAACTTTAAAATGTAATGTTTCTTTGGTAGGTTGTCTGTGAGCTAGAAAACTTAGTCCAAGGAAAGTGATCATGTAGTTGGTGGAAGTCCCAGCTGGAGCTTGGGTACCACTGAGGAAGGGGTTTGGATGACAAAGCACGGAGCGTGGGACAGGAGATAAGCACTAACTTGTGAGCAGTCCAGAGGAGGGTAGGGAGCCTTGCACACAGGCTGATGGGAAAGAGGATGACAAAGTAAAGTGGCTATTTTAGCAGCTGAAGAAGTTTTTTTTTATTACATCAGTGTGTGTGTGTGTGTGTGTATATGTGTGTGCATGTGCACACACACATGCATGTGTGTACTATGGTGTACAAATGAAGGTCAGAGGATAATCTGTGGGAGTTGGTTCTCATCTTCTATCATATGGATCCCAGGGATCAGAACTCAGTTTGTCAGATTTGATGGCAGGTACCTGTCCCTGCTGAGCCATCTTGCTGGCTTCAGGAGACAATTTTAAGGAGTTTGGAAAGCCATGAGGCTAATACTGCTAGGAAGCTCAAGAAGATGAGGATTAGGAAAGGACATGAGCTTTGACAGGAGAAAGCTAATTGTTAGGAGCAGGGTTTTCTAACACCCTAGGGTCTCAGTCTCCAGTGTCTGGAGGGAATGTTTGATCAGAAATAAAAGCAAGGCTAGACATGGTGTGCATGACTGTAATCTCAGTACTTTGAAGGCAGGAGAATCACCTTGCATTTGAGGTTAGTATGACCCTGTTTCAAAAAGCTTAACTAACTAGCTAACTGACTAACTAACTGAATAAAGAAATAAATAAAGCAGGAATATATTCTGGTTCAGAAACCTACCATTAAAAGAAGGAAGAAACTTGAGTTGTAATAGCAGAGAACAGCAAGGTTGATCTATAATTGAGCGTAAGTCACAAAACAATCCCACACCAGTTTGGAATTATGATTAATAAAATGGTTATTTATTTAAAGGGAAAAACTTACAGATCACCGTCCCAGACAACAGCCCTCTGCGCAATCAGGAACGAAGTCTAACAGCGGGAAGCTGGAAGCAAGAGAGAAGACACAGGGCTACCTCTGCTTTTTAAAGCAAACAAGACCACGGCGAAGTGGGCTAGTATCTTAAAGGCTATTGGCTGAAGGAGCGGAAGGAGCTCCCCCCAGCACTTCCCCCTTTTGTTTAAGTAAGAGAGTTCTAAACCCAATACAAAACAATATACATTAGGAACAGATATTAAGTATAAGATTAGAATTACAATCAGCATAAACAATATTAAGCAAGGAACACATGCTAAATGTTTTAATAAACATTCTATTCTATGGAGTCTAAGTCTTGTATAGGAAATGGTTTGGCTAGATCATTAGAGGACAGTAACTATGACTATCTAATCTTCAAACCTATCGAAGGCCTGAGAAGGGAGATAATATTACTTGAGCAGGCAGGAAGTCCAATCAAGTAGCTCAAAGTAGTAGTACAAAGCAAGCAATATATGACAGAGACAATTAGCTACCCGAGCATATAATTGCTAGTTTTCATGGTCTTTCAGGGTTTTCATGTGGAGAGGTGCCTCTGAGAGCTTGCTGAACATGTGTGTTTAGAGTGCTCCTCGGACCAGCAGCATTGCTGAACACATGTGTGGTTAGAGTGCTCCTTAGGCCAGTATTACCACCAGTTGATTTGAGATTTAGAATCTTCTACTCTTCCCCCAGAGCCTTGAACATGCTAATAAGTGTTCTACCACTGAACTCTAGTCCTCAGGTTCTGTGTTTTGACAAGACTTGCTGATTTTGTCTGCCCTTCATGCCTGAGATATACTTGTCTGAATTCATGAGTAGTAGTTCTTTGGTCTGGGACTTTTCTAGATGACACTAACCACTCTTTTTTCCCTGTTTTCTTTCAACAGTGTCAGAAGTTTGGGCAGTATAACAAAGAAGACCCTGCATCTTTCAGATTGTCAGACTCCTTTTCTCTTTATCCTCAGGTAAAAGCTATGGTTTTAAAGATAACTATAGAAGAATGCATTGTTAGAACTTTTCTATAATAACAGGCTGTCCCACCTCTTTGGACCTCTGTTGAAGCCAGCAAGTGTACAGCACTTGGATAGTGCTTTGTACATATAAGCGGCCAATAGCTGGGTCCTAGGGCTTTCAGGTGCCTGTGTCTGAGCGGGATATGGTGGGTAATGGTGTGAAAGAGCCGTGGGCTGGCCAGCAGCCCTGCTGCTGCTCTTAGATGAGGTCTGAGAGCTCTGTGGTTCTCTATTTCCTCAAATTTAGAAGGAAGAAGTGGCTTGAAGCAGTGATTGAAATCTCTTTAAAGCTGTGAAATCCTTATCTTCAGAGGACTGTCCTTCAAAAGCCAATGTGAAAAGCAGACAAATCTGAAGCTTCTTGGGTTGTGCCTACCGCCTGGATCCCCTGGATCCCACCAGAGTCTCCACCCTTTAGAGTCCCTGGACTGGAGCGGTCCTGCACTCTCCAGGGACTTACTCAAGAGAAAGAATATCTGTTCTCAAAGAAACTAAGCCCAGGGGGAAAAGCACTTTTGAAACTTTGAGGGTTGAGCACAGTGTAAGAGTCCTCCTACCTTAGAATGCTCTGTAGATGAAATCATAAAAGCCTTCTCAGCTTGTGTTTCCACACTGTGCTCCTTCGTGCGAGAGTTCTTTGAAAAACAAAGCAAACAAAAGAATTTTAGGTGGGGGCTGGACAAACGGCTCAGACCTAAGAATGGTTGCTGCCTTTAGGGGGACCTAAGTTGGGTTCCCAGTACCTACATCAGGTGGCTCACAACTGCTTGTGGCTCCAGCTCCAAGGACCCGATACCCTCTTGTGGTATTCTTGGGCACCCACACGTGACATACAAACACACAAAATACATATATAAAATAAAAATAAATTTTAAAAATCTCACCTGGAAGGCTAGAGAGGTGGCCCAGTTGTTAGGAGTGTGTACTGTTCTTTTCAGAGGGCTGAGTTCCGTTCTCAGCACCTACATGGGGGGCTCACAACTACAGATAACTCCAGTTCCAGGAGACATGTCATCTCTGGACTCCGGACACCTGTACTCAGATGCACATGTCTCTGGCCCCATAATTAAAAGTAAGATAAAACTTTAAGGGGTTGAAGAGATGGCTGAGCAGTTAAGACTGCTGACTGCTCTTCCAGGAGGATACAAGTTCTATCCCCAGCATCTACATGACAACTAACAACTCTTTGTAACTTCAGTTCCAGGGATCTGACTCCCTCTTCTTGCCTCCTTGGGGACTGCATGCACATAGTGCATGGACATGAAGGCAAAACCCCATCCATGTAAAATAAAATAACAAACAAACGAACACTAAAAAAGGGCCAAGTCATTAAAATAAAAATTTTTTACCTTGCCATAGTGGCACACATCTATAATCCTAACACTTGAGAAGTGGAGGCAGGAGGATTAGGAGTTCACAGTTAGCCCAGGCTACATGATCATTGTTTTTAAAAAACAAAACAACAAACAAAAATACCTAAAAGTGATGCTTAAAAGCAAC
Source organism: Dicrostonyx torquatus (assembly GCA_028555095.1). NCBI lineage: Eukaryota > Metazoa > Chordata > Mammalia > Rodentia > Cricetidae > Dicrostonyx > Dicrostonyx torquatus. Next base: position 12,101,907 of record JAQHUG010000009.1, read on the forward strand.
AATTGTAAGACATTTTTAAAATTATGTTAAAAAAAAAAAGACAAAATTTATCTTCTTGGGCATAAGGAGATCTCCAGTACCTAATCAAAAGCTGGGTAGGTATGGTGTCTATTTATAACCTGGTTTTCAGGAGTTAGAGATGGGGTCTCCAGGGTAAGCTGGCTAATTAGAGTAGTCCATTGGCAAGTTCTGGGTTCAAATGAGAGAACCTGCCTCAATAAGTAGAAGTGGAGAGTGACAGAGAAAGACACAAGACATCCACTTGGGGTTTCTGCATGTGTGTATACACACAGGTACATATACATAATTGTCTGGCCATACGTATGCTTATATGTAACATATGCAGGCAAAAACTTACCTTTTTTTTTTTTTCTGTTGTTTTGAGACAGGGTTTCTCCATGTAGCTCTGGCTGTCCTGGAACTCTGTAGACCAGGCTGGCCTTGAACTCAGAGATCTGCCTGCCTTGTATCACTAGTGCTGGGGTTAAAGGTGTGAGCCACCACCACCCAGCAAATACTTAACTGTTTAAAAAAAGATTTAAGGGATATGTGTGGTTATGTGCACAAGAGTGCAGTGCCTTCAGAGAGGGCAGTTGATCCCCTGCGCTGGAATTATGGGTAGTTGAGAGCCATGTGACTTGGGTGCTGGGAGCTGAACTCAGATCCTCTGCAGGAACAGCAATGCTCTAGCCTCAAGTTTATCATCTTAACTTCTTTGAAATTTGTAATTGTGTGGTATTAAATACATTCACATTCCTTTTTAAATGATTTATTTTATTTTGTGTGCATTGGTCTTTTGCTTGCATGTATATCTGTGTGATGGTGTCTGATCCCCTGCAACTGGAGTTATAGGCAGTTGTGAGCTGCCATATGGGTGCCGAGAATTGAACCCTGATCCTTTGGAAGAGCAGCCAGTACTCTTACCTGCTGAGCCATCAGCCCCCATATTCACATTCTTGTGTACCAGAGCTCTGTAATTTTTTTTTTATTTTGCTGAGCCACATGTGACACATGCTTTTAATTTCCGCACTTGGAGGACTGAGGCAGGAGAATGTCAGGTTTGAGGCCAGACACAAAAGATCATCATGTCATAAAACAAGCAAAGCCCACCTGGAATGGTATACGCAGTAAAACGGTATACCCATTTCCTTGTCCCCAGCTCTGCTGCCGCCCTTCTTGTGTCTCTGTGAGCGCACAGATGTTTTTCTCGGAGTCTAGGTTTCATGTTTTAGAATCCAGAGTAGATGGCTCTGCATGCTCTGTGTGTCCAGCATCACAGATGTATCCTTTTTTCTTTTCCTTTTGTGCATGCAGTTCATGTTCCATCTGAGAAGATCTCCATTTCTCCAAGTGTTCAACAACAGTCCCGACGAGTCGTCCTATTACAGACACCACTTTGCCAGGCAGGATCTGACCCAGTCTCTCATCATGATCCAGCCCATTCTCTATTCCTACTCCTTCCATGGACCTCCAGAGGTGAGGCGGGGCATCGTGCTTCTCTAAGAATGGCAGGACTTCATCACGAGTGATTTTGGTTGTTTTCTTTACCAGAAACAAAACCTTGAGTTTATAGTGCTTTATATTGTTTCTGAGTATTAAAAACTAGGGAAAGTCAGACCATGTCCTAAAGCTGTTTTTGGTGTGTGGAAAGCAGGCATAAATTGAGGAAACCCACAGTGTTCACATTCTTTGCCTAGTACTTCCAAGCCTTGTGAAGTATATAAAAGAAATATGAGTATGAATACAGAGAAGGCGTTGTGCAAAGAAACAAGAAAATGAACTACTACAGAGAATTTGGGGCTGATAGAGAGCTTGCCTTGAATACATGAGGACCTGGTTCTGGCACTGAAAAAAAAAAAAAGGAATCAGATGGCAATCCAAGTACTCAGTAGAAGGAAAACAGTTAAATATTTTAAGAAATAGTCACATAATTTATATAACATAGTAAAACATAAAAATGTGAAAATCAAAGTAGAAACTTTTTTAGTTCAGTAAAGAATATCCTGTGGAAAAGAGGCTGGAGACATGCAATAGCCTGAAAACCTAAACTGAGAAATATGTGAGCAAAAGTAAAACCATCCTGAGACCTGTGCAAGAGTGGAGAGAAACAATAGAAAGGAAGAAGTGAGAGATGATTGCGGAGCGAATCTCTGGCACACAGTCACAGATGGCTCTGGCTCTAGCAGGCCCCACTCGTTGTTGGTGAGGCGAGTGGGACCAAAGCAGCGACACCTTAAAAACTTCATGGGGTGGCTTCTGGGTGGTGGTGGCGCACGCCTTTAATCCCAACACTTGGGAGGCAGAGACAGGCGGATCTCTGTGAGTTCGAGACCAGCCTGGTCTACAAGAGCTAGTTCCAGGACAGGCTCCAAAGCCACAGAGAAACCCTGTCTTGAAAAACCAAGAAAAAAAAAAAACTTTATGGAATGGCATGTTGCCCAACTTGCAAATAAAACCAAAAAAGATTTTTAAGCTAAAAGGGGCTAACAGCAAAATAAATTTTAAGTTACTCATACTAAACTAAAAGCCTATAATAATAAAGAACAATATGGAAGTAAACCAAAATCTCAGTATTTCTTGTTTTCAACTATGGGTTTTCTGAAATGAGTACAACTTACTTTTATTATTGAAATAAAATAATAATGAAACATTTTGTGGTAAACTTTGAAAACTTGTCTTAAATTCTCTTTCATAAGGCATCATTGTTCATTCTAGCTCTAGTTACGGTAGTTGAAAAAGATCAGCTGATTAAGAGTAGTTCTGGAGCAGCACAGAGAAAGGTCAGATTATGCTCTGGCTTCTGGACCACAAACTAGCATCCGTTTCTATCCCTGATTGATGAAGGAGTGTCAACAGCCTATGTCTTCTACAAAGCTGAGATTTAGAGTTAGCAGTGTATGAAGAGGGGCAGCCCTGTGCCACAACTGTTTGTGAAGAGCTTCCTTGCTTTTTGTGGACTTGCGTGTGGGGGGCTGGAGTGGCTGTTGTGTAGAGAGGGAGGACCAATGTCACCTGTCCTCTTCCATAGCCTGTGCTCCTGGACAGCAGCAGCATTCTCGCTGACCGAATTCTGCTGATGGATACTTTCTTCCAAATTGTCATTTATCTTGGTGAGGTAAGATGATATCATCAGTTTTTTTTTCTTGACTCCTGTTTTGTTTCCCTGTTATTTACTCTGTGTGTGTGTGTGTGTGTGTGTGTGTGTGTGTGTGTGTGTGTGTGTGTGTGTGTGTGACTGGAGGATGGCTTGGGGGAGTCATTCTTTCTTTGCACCATCACAGACAGACTTCTTCACTGGCAGCCTGTTTTGGATGGTGCTACTGGAAGAATGTCCTAAGTGTTGAAGGCTGCTATGAGTGCTTCAACAGCAGTTTTGGTTGGTTTGTTTTGGTGTAGACCATAGCCCAGTGGCGAAAAGCTGGATACCAGGACATGCCTGAGTATGAAAACTTCAAGCACCTTCTGCAGGCACCACTGGACGATGCACAAGAAATTCTGCAGGCACGCTTCCCAATGCCACGTTATATCAACACAGAACATGGTGGCAGTCAGGTGGGTGAGCCCCATTCTAGCTCTAATGGATATTTTTGTTCTTTGATGATCTGTTTTTATGGATATTAATGACAATAGACTGGTTACAATTTTATGTGGTGGCATAAATTTACCTACAGGTATTTTTTCAGCTATGACTTTTGTTTAGTTTTTGTTGTTTATTTTACTTCTAGGCTGGCCTGAGACTCACTGTGTAGTGCAGGTTGGCCTCAAACTCATGATCCTCATACATTCGCTTCCTACATGTCTTGGTCAGTGCCCTATTGCTGTGAAGAGACACCATGACCATGACAATGTTTAATTGGGTGGCTTATAGTTCCAAGGTTTAGTCCATTATCATCATGGTGGGATATGGAGGCATGCAGGTAGACATGGTGCTGGAGAAGGAGCTGAGAGTAGAGCTGGAGCTATGTTTTGATCTCCAGGCAATAAGAAGTGAATTGAATTAGTGATAGCTTGAGCGTAAGAGACCTAAAAGCCTGTCCCCACAATGACACACTTGTTCTAACAAGGTCACACCTACTTCAACAAGGCCACACCTCCTAATAGTGCCACTCCTTTTGAGTTTCTGGGGACCACATTCAAACTACCACATGTGTTCCTTGCTATGCCTAGTGGCGACTTCTTGTTAAATGGATATACTAATATGAAAATATAAGATTATCAGTATGTCTGGATCATTTGTAACTGGGGAGCCAATGGGCTTAAGATAAAAGCAATAG
>JAQHUG010000009.1:12139428-12150696 GCA_028555095.1 Dicrostonyx torquatus
GTGCAGGAGTGCCAAGAGAGCTTCCTGCTTCCCAAATTCTCCTGTTCTCCCCTCTACTTCCTGTCTGGTTTTCCCACCTATACTCCCTGCCTGGCCAATCAGCATTTATTTAAAACATGATTGACAGAATACAGACAATTCTCCCGAACCATTCTTGAATAACCAACATTGTTTCATTGATTCTTTGTGTGTCCATTTCATTGATTTTACCTCTGTGTTGATTATTTCTTCCTGTCTACTCCTTTTGGGTATTATTTCTTCTTGCTCTAGAGATTTCAAGTGTGTCTTTAAGTTACTAATATGTGAACTGTCTGGATTTTTTATGTAGGCACTTAATGCTATGAACTGGCTTCATAGAGCTACCTTCCTTGTGTCCCATAGGTTTGAGAATGCTGTGTTTTCATTTTAGTTCAGTTCTATAAGTTTTAGCTTTCCTTTTTGATTTCTGTCTTTTCCAAATTTTCATTCAGTAGTGCATCATTCAGTTTCCATGCATTTGTACACTCCTGTTGTTTCTGTTGTTGTTGAAATCCAGCTTTAATCCATGGTGGTCAGATAGGATACAGGCTGTTATTTCAATTTTCTTTTATTTGTTGAGACTTGCTTTGTGTCTTAATATGTTGTCAGTTTTGGAAAAGGTTCCATGAGCTGCTGAGAAGAAAGCGTAGATGGAATATTCTGTAGATGTCTGCTAAGTCCATTTGACTGATGACATTATTTAGCGGCAGCATTTCTGTGTAGTTGTCTGGATGACCTGTCTGTTGGCAAGAGTGTAGTACTAAAATCATCATCACTGTAGTTTTAACTCTAATAGTGTTTCTTTTTTGGACTTGAGTGCCTTGTGTTGAGTGCATGTTTAGAATTGTAACATTTTCTTGGTGGAGTGTAGTAAAGAGGCCCCTTGTTGGTTCCTGGCCACTTAGCCCCAAAATAATCACACAGAAACTGTATTAATTAAATCATTGCTTGGCTCATTAGCTCTAGCTTCTTATTGGCTAACTCTTACATATTAATTTAACCCATTTCTATTAATCTGTGTATCATCACATGGCTGTGGCTTATGGGGTAAAGTTCCATCCAGTTTGGCAGGGCTACATGGCTTCTCTCTAACTCTTACCTCTTTCTCCTAGCATTCACTTTAGTTTTCTCTGCCTACTTTTTTCTGCCCTGCTCTGGTAAAGGTTCAAAGCAGTCCTTTATTAACCGATGGTATTCACAGTATAGAGAGGGGAATCCCACATCAGTAGAATTTTCCTTTAATGAGTGTTTAGTTTCGTTCCATATCTCTTCTTATCAGTTTTGTTTTTAAGTTTATTTTGCCAGATTTTTTTTAAAATATTTATTTATTATGTATACAGTATTCTATCTGTGTGTATGCCTGCAGGCCGGAAGAGGGCACCAGACCTCATTACAGATGGTTGTGAGCCACCATGTGGTTGCCAGGAATTGAACTCAGGACCTTTGGAAGAGCAGGTAATGCTCTTAACCACTGAGCCATCTCTCCAGCCCCCTATTTTGCCAGATTTTAAAGTGGCTACACCTGCTTCTTCCTTGGGTCTATTTATTTGAAATACCCCTTTCTATCCTTTTGCCATAAGGCTCTGTCTGTCCTTGATGTTGAGGAATTTTTTGTATCATCAGAAAGATGAATCTTGTTTTCCAATCCAATCTGTTAGTATGTGGTTTTTTTTTTTAAATTGGGGAATTGAGACCATTGGTGTTGAGAATATTAATGAACATTATTTATCAGTTCCTATTATTTTGTTACTGTGGTATGTGGGTTCCCCCTTTGGCTTACTGTTCTGGGATTATTATTCTTTGTGTCCACTTTGTTGTAGTTATATTTCGCATCAGATTGAAATTTTTCTTTTAGTTTCTCTTATGTAGAGAAGAATTGTTGAACACAAATTGTTTAATGTGTTTTTATCTTGAAATATTTTTCTTTCTACTTTGACTGACTGCCATTGGTAGTTTTGCTAGGTATAGTAGTCTGGCCTGGTATCTGTGGTCTCATGGAATTTGTAGAACATCTGACTAGGCCTTTCTAACTTTTAGAGTCTCCATTGAAAAAATCAGGTGTTATTTTAATAGGCCGGCCTTTATATGTGACTTTTTTACCCTCATGTAGCTTTAATGTCCTTTCTTTGTTCTGTATATTTAATGTTTTGATTATTATGTGTCATGGAGAGTTTCTTTTCTCTTCCTGACAATTTGGCGTGCTTCTTGTACCTTGATAGACATTCCTTTCTGTAGATGGGGAAATTTTGTTTTATTATTAAAAAAATATTGTCTGTGATTTTGGCCTGCATTTCTTTTCCTTCCTCTATATAAAGATATAACATTTGTAGGTTTGGTCTTTTCATAGTGTCTCAGATTTTCTGGATGTTTTGTGCCTCTATTATTTTAAGATTTAATGTTTTCTTTGACTGAACTATCCATTTCTTCTAACTTATCTTCAAGACTTGAAATTTTCTCTTCCATGTCTTTTATCTGCTTGTGAAGCTTGCCTCTGAGGTTTTTGTTTCACATTCTGAGTTTTTCCTTATTTTTTTTATTTCAGTTTATATTTTCTTTAGTGATTTTACTTGTTAGATCCTACTTTTATGTCTTGAATTGTTTTCATTATTTCATCCAACTATTTTTTTATATTTTTATAGTCTTCATAGGGCATTTATTTATACCCTCTTTAAGGTCTCTGAACATATTCACAATTGCTATTTTGAGGTTCTTATCTTATGCCTCAGCTAACTTGCTTTCCTCAGAGCTCATTGTAATAATTTGCTGGCTTCTGGGGGAAGCATATTGGCTAGGTTGTTCATATTTATGTTTTGGGATCAAGGCATCCAGAGTTTGACATTTGAAGTGTTTCTTGGTGTAGATATCTGGTTTCTTCTTTGGTTGCTTTTGCCTACTCTGGGTCCTAGTCAACTGAGGTGGCTGTGAGGTTTATGGTAAAGAGTGGGCCAGTGGGAGTCACAAAGGAATGGACATAGACTAAAAGGAAAGGTGGAAAGGGGCAGCAGGAAAGAACTAGGGGTCCCTGGGTCTGCACCAAGAGGCCTAGTGCCGAGGGGATGGAGGTGACCTGGGAGGAGACACTCCTGGGTGCAGGCTGGAGCAGGACTAAGGGTAAGTCTGGAGAGATTGGAATGGAGAACAGGAAGGAGGAAAAATATCATTTACCTGAGTCTCAGCCTAGTGTGGCTGCTGAGTCCCTGTAGAGAGTGGTGCTGTGGTTGGCAGAAATCACTAAGGAATAAAGATAGACCAGAAGGTGAGCATTATCAAGAATATTTTCCCAGATGTTCTTGATATTTGCAATAAACCATGAGCTTTTTTCTCTCAGTATTTGCTGAATAACATTTTGAATAGGCTATTCATTTCTGTGTATTGAATTCTTCCATAGAAACTTAGAATTGGACCCATGTTCAGACTTTTTTTGGTTTTTCGAGCCAGGGTTTCTCTGTAGCTTTGGAGCCTGCCCTGGAACTAGCTCTTGTAGACCAGGCTGGTCTCGAACTCACAAAGATCGGCCTGCCTCTGCCTCCTGAGTGCTAGGATTAAAGGTGTGCACCACCACCGCCCGGCTTGTTCAGACATATATTGAAACTAAGTTGCAGAAACTGGTGGCTGTAATCTTTTATTGTTAAATTATTGAAAATGTTTTTTTATAACATCGTAAGTCCAATTAGTGCTATCTGTGTGCACATGGGTGTGGGGCTGTCTATCATCCAGAGCATGGGCCATGTCCCAAATAAAAATAGTTCGTCCTTCGCCACCACTAATTTCCAACAATGCCTCAGATATGGATGGGGCTTTATGAGCCTCTCCGCTATTAATGCTGGAACTTTGACTGGCTTGATCTTGTGCAAAGAATCACACAATAGTATATTTCTGAGTATAACATCCATGCCATGTCCAGAAAACAATGTTTCATATCAATCTTTCTTGTCCTCCAGCGCTTGTATTCCTTCTTCCTTCTTCTCTGCAGTGTTCTCGTGTCTTGGAGGGACAGTTGTTATAGATGTCTCATTTAGGGCTGAACACCCAAACCACTAATTCTTATCACTTGGATTAGTCATTAGTCCCTGTATTGGCTGCTGTGATCAAGGTTAGGAGGCACATAGATCTATAGGCATAAGCATAAGCAGTTAGAAGACAGTTTAACTGCATGACCATTTAACAAACCTACAGTAGTAGGTCTGACTTCTATGGCCTGTGACCTCCATAGCCATGAACTTTTGATGAGGCATGAATTCTTTCCTGTGCAGCAAGCTTCACATCTAATTAGAAAGTGGCTAGTTACCACCATAGAAGTCATGCTGCCATTATACTATTGGCTAGATTGGCCATATCTTGCCTGGCAGGTTAGTATTGATTGTAGTTTTCAGGGTCTAGCATTGAGTAAGAAGACTGATGTCTTTTCTCCCCTAGAATCTTCTAGCACCACTAAAGCAAGCCAGCTGGCCAGAACAACCAAGGCTACACAGAGAAACCGTGTCTTGAAAAACAAAAACAAACAAATAAATAAACAAACAATTTTTAAAGAGATAGAAGAGGTGTTCTGGTCAGTTTAAGATTGATTTTTCTATGTCCTATGACTGAAGTGTGTAGTGTCTTTAGTAATATGGTTGTACCATTTAGTTATGGTGGGCAATCAAGAGCAATGGACGTAGCCTGTGTTGTTTTGGAGGCCTCTGGTACTTCCCTGACTAGTAACTTATAGTGAGATATACTGAGATTTTCATGTTTCTTAGGAGCAGCATTGTCCACTCATGCAGGACTTCTGTCTAAACTCCTTTAAACATTAATTAAGGTGTGTGTACAACATATGTGGAGGTCAGAGGATAACATGCAGGAGTCTCTTTTTTTCCTTCCACCATGTGGATCTCAAGGATTGGGCTTGATCATCAGGCTAGGCACTAAACACTTTTTACTCCTGAGTCATCTCAATGCTTCCCATATCCCTGCACCTTAAAAATAGTGTGTGTTTATGTATGTATACATACACATACATATATTCTCCTTCAGAAAAGGGCAGGCCTCCCAGGGATATCAACCAAACATGGCATGTCAAGTTGCAATACGACTAGACACATCCCCCTATTAAGGCTGGACTAGGCAACCCAGTAGTAGGAGGAAAAGGGTCTCAACATTGGACAAAAGTCAGATATACCCACATTCCCACTATGAGGGGTTCCACAAGAACACCAAGCTATACAACCATAACATATATGTAGAAGACCTAGGTCATACCTCCAAAGGGTCTTTGATTGTTGGTTCAGTCTCTGTAAGGCCCTATGAGTCTTGGTTAGTTGGTTCTGTGGGCTGTTTTCTTGTGGCATCTTTGACGCCTCTGGATCCTACAACTCTTCCTCCCCCTTTTTCACAGGATTCCTGAAGCTACCTAATGTTTGACTATGGGTCTTTGCATCTATTCCCATCAGTTACTGGATGAAGCTTCCCTGAGACGATTATGCTAGGCTCTGGTCTATAAGTATAGCAGAGTATGATTAGGACTCATTTCACTGACTTTTTTTTCTTGTCTGTTGTGTTTGGTTCTATCCTAGGTCTCTGAGCTCTTCCACCTCTAGCTCCTGGTCCTCCAGACAGTGTCAGGCATGGGTTCCTCTTGTGCGTGGGTCTCAAGTTGGACCAGTTGTTGGTTGCCACTCCCAGTTCTTCTCCCCTTTTACCCAATACAGGCAGGATAAACTGTAGATTGTAGGTAGACTTTTCTTTTTCTGCCCACCAGTTCCCAAATAACCAACATGGAGACTCAATATTAATTATAAATACTTAGCTGATAGCTCAGGCTTAATACTAACCAGCTCTTACAACTTAAGTTAACCTATTTCGATTAATCTATGTTCTCCTATGTGGCATTACCTGTCTTTCATCTTGCATCTCCTGTTTCTTCTCCATGTTTGTTGGTCACTCCTTTGACCTTACTCTTCTTCTTCCCAGTGTCCTTAGTTTGGTTTTCCTGCTTAACCTTATCCCTTCCAGTTATTGGCCAGCCAATTTTTTTTATTAAACTAATCATAGACTAATTTATACAATGTACTGAAGGGTCAATCCACAGCAGTAGGTTTTATGGCTGGGTTGGTGTCTCAGTCCCTCTACTGGAAGCCTTGCCTGGCTACAGAAGATGGCCAGTTCAGGCTGTGCATTCTTTATTACTAGGAGTCTTAGCTAGGGTCACCCAAGTAGAGTCTTGTAGGTTTCTACCTTGCACCCCAACTGCCCCGTAATTTTGGTCCTCTCTCCCTCAATCCCCCCATTCCTCCTGTTCCCATCCCCACCAACCCCAGTCTATCCACAAAATCTATTCTATTTCTCTTTCCCAGAGAGATCCATGCATCTCCTTTTGAGCCCTCCCTGTTACTTAGTATCTCTGGGTCTGTGCACTGTAGCGTGATTATCCTTTATTTTACAGCTAACATCCACTTATAAGTGAACACATACTATGTTTATATTTCTGGGTCTGGGTTACCTCACTCAGGATGATTTTTTTTTCCTAGTTCTATCCATATGCCTGCAAATTTCATGGTGATCTCTCTCTCTTTCTCCATATCTTTCTATTTGGTTTTCTAGACAAGGTTTCTCTCTAGCTTTGGAGCCTGTCCTGGTACTCTCTGTAGATCAGGCTGGCCTTGAACTCACAGAGATCCTCCTGCTTCTGCCTCCCAAGTGCTGGGATTAAAGGCGCGTGCCATCACTATCTGTGTTATTTTTCTAACAACTCAGTAATACTCCATTGTGTAAATGTATCACATTTTCTTTATTCATTCTTTGGTTGAGGACATCTAGGTTGTTTCCAGTTTCTGGCTAGTAAGAATAAAGCTGTAAAAATTTGGTTAAGCAAGTATCCAAGTGGTATATGAAATATTCTTTAGGTACATGCCAAAGAGTGGTATAGTACGTCCAACTCCCTCTGTATCTGCTGGCAAAATCTCACCCCCTTCACCCCAGAGTTCCTATCTCTCTTCAGAAGTTCTGCCTATTCTTCCCTGCCTAGCTATTGGCCATCCAGCTCTTTATTAAACCAGTCAGGTGCCTTAGTCAGGTGAGTCAAAAATATAGACACATCTTCACAGAGTATATACAAATATTAAGTAACACCAGAGCTTTGGCTTTTTAGTCTGTAGGATGGGGACTGGGTCCAGCTATTAGGACAGTTGGAATGTTCTGTGGATGGAACTTGGCAGTTGGAGGGCCTCAGGGGAAGGAGCCTGGATACTAGTGTGACTCAGAGGGGCTTACATCTTCCTCTCTTTTGTTTATTATTGATAAACAGTCAGGTTACTGGAAAGGGGGCCATGTTATCATTAGACTTCTTCCTGTTGAATAGGAGTGTCTAAGACCTTTGGGTGAACTTGGTCTTCACCATCAGGGAGTTGTTGGCCTATGGCTCTGTAGCTAGGGTTTGGTAAACCTGTAATAGCAACTGATTAAAAGTCTGATTAGAAATCTTTTGAATCTGTTGTTGAAGAAATCTCGACAAGAAGTTTATAAGGCAGGGCATGACTAGTAAGATGAAAAGGAGGAGAGGGAGTTAAGAAGATAGTATCTGATCCACATTGGTCTGTCAGTGGTCCACTGCCCAGAGGCATCAAGCTATTTCTTGTGTTTTTGGAGATCTACCTGGGGTTTTCAGATCTTGTCTTTCACTATACATGACTGGTTGACATAGAAGCAACACTCCTTCCTGAGGAAGAGACAAAGAACGCCTCTTTCTGCTGCTAGTGAATCTCAGCCCCACCAGTTTTGTGAACTACAGCAGTCAGTGAGTCTATGTGGCCCTGGAGGGTAAGGGTGGCCTAAGCCACCCATTGGAGATCCTGGATGAACTGAGGAAAACCAATGGTAAATAGCTAGGGAGGCAGTCAGTCCTGTCATTCCAGGGGTGACACCAGCTGTCAACCCAGGCCTGCTAGAGGATATGGTCTGAACCCCTCCTTTGTCATGCCACACTGCTATAAACCCTGTGATGGGAATTGGCAAGGGTTCTTCACTGGTACAGCTCCTAGTTTTGGAAAAAGGGACACCAAGGCACAAGTCCCAGATCACTCAGCAGGTAGGCAGCGATGAACTTGAGTGCCTTAGAGAATTGGGATATTGTGAATGTTTGGGCATTGGGGCTGGGTGGTAGTACTAAGGGTTATGGTATTATTTCAGTCTGCAGAGTCCAGAGTGCCCACCAAAGTGTGTCCCTGAGGAGTTAAAGCAGTCTGTGATACCGAAGAGAGAGACATGGGAGAAATAAGGACTGTTAGTGATGTTTGACTCAGAGCAATTAACAAGCAGTGAGATGAGAGAATCTAATAAGATAATGGGTGAGGGCACAAATGGTGGTCATGAGTTTGACCTGGGAGGGACACAACCAGCAGTCTCCAAAGCTGTCAGGCAAAGCAGAGGTTAAGGTCTGAAACAAGAGATGATGTGATAGAGAGGTGGAATCAGTGTCATCTAAAAGGGGTGATATTTGGAATGTCAGGACTTTTGAGAAACTTTGGACCACTTCTTCTACCCTGTCTATACCTAGGGGCTGAGAGAGTGGATGTGTACTTTCTGTATTTTGATTGTGCCTGGTGGACAGCTGTGCTAAATGCAATAGTAAAGTTCACCGATGAACCCTTTCTCCCATCAGGGGTGCCATGGGTCATTAATTAGAATATAAAAAATGGTTATTTTGCATAAAAAGTAGAATGCCTTCCTGAATATGCATCATGTCTCCTATAGGATCAATAAGGGCAGGTGTTTTAGACATTAATTTAGGTGTTATAGGGACAAGTATCTTCTTTGGCAACTGAATAAGCCTTTGGCAGCCTGATATAGTGCAATTTCCCTGCCCTGTTAGGATGGGCAACTGGTTAGAGGTGGGGTCTTCATATGTAGGAACTACTCTGGACAGGTGTAGATAGGAAGACATAGAGGAGGGGAGAACGAGTTCTCATGTAAAAGATTTTTAGATCATTTGTTTGTGCAGTGGCAGAAGTTACCACCATTGAAAATTGAGCATGCCAATTTAAGCCATCAAAATGTACTGAGTCAAGTTGTTTGTAGTAGCAATGAGGCTTCAATAAAATCAGAGTCCATGGAGGAAGAGAAGGGGGGTTGCAAATGAACTCCACTGGAGGACGTTTTTGTAACCTCCAAGTGGGAGCTGAGAGAGGCTGGAGGGACAAGGTCACAGAGGCACAGAAGGGCTTAAGGAAGCTTCTGGGCATAATAGGCAATTCCTAGGTGGAGAAGGCAAGGAAACGGAGGATTCCAAAGAGGAAGAGGGGTAAATGTCATAGGGTGGGGCCCAGGAGGCTGTAGAAGGCTCCAGGTGTAGAAGTGTCCTCCAGAGAGAGGACACTTACTGAGTAGGGAGGAGAGATAGATGGATAGTGTAGGTGGAGGAAGAACCGGCTAAAGAGGTAGGCTCTAGAATTTGGAATCAAATATAGTGAGTGGCAGAAGTCAGCAGAAACAAATGATCCATATACCCTTAAGAGAGTCAAATCAGCAATTTTGAGTCAGTTTGAAATGTTGAATGAAAAGCAAGTGTAGCAACCTCTGCCTTTGCTACCTGATGAGAGAACGCTGAATGGAGGTAGTGTTCAGAGCCTCATATGTTAGGACATGGGGCAGCGGTGAAAAGAGAAGACAGCGGTGGGTCACCTGGAAGTTTGGCTATAAGGCCAGAACACACAGGCAAGGTGCCCTTCCTTGGACAGCATGCTGTAATTTTTTGATAAGTATGCAACAGGAAGGTTCCAGTTAGTGACCCAGAACCCTGAGGGCATATCTCTTTTTTTCTGTAACCTGGAGAGAGAAGGGGCTTGTTAAGTCCAGAAGATGTTGGACCAGAGCCTAGAGGAGGGCCTGCTGAAGCTTATGAAGTGGTTTAGTAATGAGTGCAAGAAGAGTTCATGTGAGGGACTGAGGGCCACTTCGTATAGTGGGATGTCCTGAAGAGAGACAGAAGGAATCCAAAAGTGTAAGAAACAGGCCATCTCAAGGAAGGATAGAATTTCATCCTTGGTGGTGGGAACTGTGAATAACTGAATTAATTATCTAGGCTAATGGCCTTGTGAGTTGGAATGATAGCTAATCCCAGATAAGTAACCTGAGGAGTGGACAGCTGGACCTTAGATGATAAAATGTTGTAAAAGGGAGGTGGCTGTGTCCCGCCACCGAGAAGTGGGGCCGTTTTCCCGGCGCCTGGCTCCCAGCCGCCAGCTAGCTTATGCCTGAAATAACCACATGGCAATTATATTCATTTAAATACTGCCTTGCCCATTATCTCTAGCCTTTTCTTGGCTAACTCTTACCTCTTAAACTAACCCATTATAAAAGTCTGTATGTCACCACGAGGTGGTGACTTACCAGATGATTCTAAGGTACATCCATCTCAGGCGGGAAAATCATGGCATCTGCTCACTTCCTTTCTTCCACAGCCTTCTGTTCTCTTTTCCCTGCCTAAGTCCTGCCCTATCAAAAGGCCAAGGCAGCTTCTTTATTAACCAATGAAAGCAAAGAAATACAGAAGAACCCTCCTACACCAATAAAACACCCCCCCCCTCCGCTGAACAGAAAGTTTAGTAAAGGTAGAGGCATCAGCCTGGCTAATTTGCAGGGGTGGACTACAAAGAAGATCAACTTTGTTTTGTGTAAGCTTGGATTTAGGAAGAGACAGAGAATAAGTTTGAGGCCAGAGCCTGGCCAAATAGATGTGGGATGTTCCTACTGAAAACTTTAACAGGTCTGCCTCTAAAGCTTTTACTTAGGGTTCAAAAAAAGATGCTACAATATGTAAAGGGACTAAAAATCTGAGGGTTAAAGAAAAAAAAATCTACTCACATGTTTCTCTCTATCCATATCTCTTTATTCTTGGGGGTACCTGTTAGGATTCCTGCATTGTATTGGCTCTGTCCCACTCTGGCTGACAGTGGTGGCCGCAATGCATCTGTGCACTGCTCCTGGCCCCCCGCCCAGAATATATACATTTACAACAGTAATTCTCTTGGCAATGCAATATGAGGCTTGAGTTTCTCAGGGTCACCAAGGCAGATCGATTTATACACAGAGCAATAGCTGTCAGTTATCATTTATGGCACCAGGTAGGAATGGTGTGGTTAGTGAAGACTCCTCGGTGGGGTTAACTAAGGATTAAATCAACAAGGGAAGCTAAAAGGGAGAAATCATGTGCTTATCGACATTCTGTAGTAAGTGGCGTGAGCGGGCTGTGTCCTGCTGCCCAGCTCCCGGAGCAAG
>JAQHUG010000009.1:12168219-12186358 GCA_028555095.1 Dicrostonyx torquatus
TGCCTTCAGTGGTAGCAGGAGCCATGGACTTCAACATAGACTGTGACTGCAGCAGGGCCAAGGACCCAGGCATGGCTCATGGCTCAGGTTCATACACCTCCATTGCTTTGGGTGGCAATGCTTGTCACTCAAGACTGTATGGGGCCAGCCTAGGCACAGACCTTGGACACCAACATGGCCAGAGGTGGTGGCCTAGATCCTGGATATCCATGTGGCCTTTGGTGGCAACATGGACCACAGGCAACAACACAGACTACAGCTGTGAAAGGACCACGGACCCAGACATGGTCCTTGTCCACAGCCCAGGCCTGGATATCATTGTGGCCCTAGCTGACATCACAGGTCACCCAGATCAGCATGGCCCCAATGGCAGTACTGTCCCTGAACGCCAACATGTCCTCAGGTAGCAGTCCAGACCTTGGGCTCATCCTTTGATGGTAAGAGGAGTTATGGGCATCAATCAGACTCTGGCTGTTGTAGGACCACACATTCAGACATGGCCTTTGGCTGCAGTTTGGGTCCAGGTGACACCATGGCCCCAGGTGGCAACACAGGCCACCCAGATCTTTATGCCTCCAGGGTCAGCTTGACCCTCAAAGACCAACCTGGGCTTCAGGTATCAATCCAGGCTACCAACCTCTGCACAGCCCTTGGTGGTGATAGGAGCCATGGACATTGTCAACATAGAGCCTTGTTATAGAGCAGGGCTATGGACCCAGACATGGCCCCTGGCAGCATTCCAGGCCCAGGTATTGCCATGGTCGTGGGTGGCAGTGCAGGCCTTCCAGATTGGCATAGCCCCTGTGGGGGCAAATTCTTCAGACACCAACATGGTCTCAGGTGATGGCCCAGACTTTGGGTGTTAGCAGGGTCCTTGAAGGTAACAGGAACCACAGACATCAACACGCATCTGCACTGCTGCATCAGGGCCATGGCCCACAACATAGTTCTTGGCAGCAGCCCAAGGCTGGACATCATCATGGACCTGGGTAACAAGCAGGTCATCCATGTCAGCCCAGTCCTCACCGCCATCACCCCCTAAGATCTGCCTCTGTCTGCTACACATGAACCGTTATGCTCTCTCCCAAAACCGTGTGCTTGCTCACTCTAATGATGTGTGTAGGGCAGCTGTTGATTGATTTCTGCCCACCCAAGGCAAAAGGCATGGCATGGGGTGGTGGCTGTCCTCCTCAAGTGCCCCCAGGCCTCATTTTTCTTGCTGATCTTTGTTGAGCTCATTTGTGACCTTCTTGACTCATTATGCTACATTACATGTTTGAACATGGGCATTATGGATTACTAGTCCATAGTCGTGTACATAAATTAGAAATATCTTCCTTGTGTCTCTTCCTCAACTCTCTGGGTCTCTTATCTGCTGATCCAGTGCACTGGACAGGTCAGCCTCAGAGCAGGGGTCGGGCTTTCCTCGGGCTCTCCAGGTCATCACTGGAATCACTGGGCTAACTGGGATGACTCCTGTAGCAGGGCACTCCATGGTGGACCCTGGGCCAGCAGAGACCCTCAGTGCAGCATGTGCAAATGCGCTCCTCTTTGCACCGGAGCTGAGGTAGGGATTAGAATGAGCACCAGAGCAGGAGGAATGGGGTGTACCTCTGCTGGAGGAACTGCAGAGCTCATGGCCAGGTCTCTAGGAAAGCTGCAGGCGTGCCACACTGGCGCACATGCAACTGGCTTGAAGGCTCCAAAAACTGAAGAGGCAGCTGTAGAGAGAGGAGTTGAGGAGACTACAGTACTAAAAAAAATGGTTGGAAATATGACAGTTTGGCTACTGTCTTTGTCAGCAGCCAAAACATTTAAGCTGAGACCAGAGCTAAGGGGAGATGCAAACTGTGTTCTTCGAGCATGGGTTTGTGTGACCCATTGAGAAGTTTCTGGTGTGTTCCAGTGAGCTCTCTAGGTATGCACACCTTTCTCCTCACTGCTTCCTGCTTGCCTTCCTGCTAAGGTGGCTTTGTTACAGTTATCTACTTCCCCTTAGGATCCTGCCTGCCTCACTTCATCCTCCTGGGCCCCTGCAATGCCAGGACTTCTCAGAAGTAGCTGATCTCAGGGTACTTGGGTTTCTAATGTGGTGCTGGCTTTCTCTGAGCAAGGATTCTGAGAACAGATGCCCTAAGACAGCAAATAGAAATGCCAGGCCTGGATAGCAGTACAGCTTTACTTCTGCCACATACCATTGGTCCCAGCAGTTTCCCAGCTCACTGGGAGGGAGAATGTCAAATTGTTTAGAGCCATCACTCTCATTCCACAGCTAGTGACCTTGGTGCTTTCTCACTGTCTGGGTCATCTTCAGATGATTGACTGCTTAGAGGAAAAATCCCAGCATACAAATTTGACAAGTTTACCCCTCTGTTTTAGAATGAGCTACAGTTTTCAAGTAGCAACAAAAATAATTTTATGGTTGGGGGTCACCACAACATGAGGAACTGTACTAAAGGGTTGTAGCTTTAGGTAGGTTGAGAACCACTGCTCCAGATTGACAGAGTGGCCCCTGGGCAAAGTCAGTGGTGGCTTCTGCTGCCACCCAGGGAGTTCCAGCTTGGGATGAATGCTGAAAGCTCATTTGGCAAGGGTCATGGAACACCCTCTAAGTTGAGTGCTAAACAGACATTGTTTTATAGTAGTGGAGAAATAAATATTATACCAACGTGAAGTGGTTGAAAAGAAAGGGTCCACCCTTCCAGGCTTCTAATTCCAGTGCTGAGTCATGTGCAGCAGGACCTAAGAAGGCCTCACAGACAAAGCAGAAGTTACTGCAGTATAAAGAACTCCTTATGCACTTGCTCTAGGGTCTTATCTGTCATGGGCAAAGAGCTAGAGCAATGTGGACAGGCATTAAAGGAGGTGGCAGCTTATGATTGGCCAGCCATCTCTCTGCCCTGCATGGAGCATCCATTATGTCTAGGTCTCCTGCAGCTTCATAATGCAAGGAGAAGGTTTGGAAGCCAGGAGACCACATCTAGTTCTTGCTTTGTGGTTAGTAGTTAATGCCTATGGATTCATCTAATTTCCTACCCTTCTTACCACTTAAATCATTTTAGCAGCATGAGTGAACTTTCAGCAGATGCTGGTTTTGGCAGGGACTGTGAGCCGAAGTCATTATTCTGAATATAAATTTAGGAAATTACAGCATGGGTCTGGTCTTTTACTGTTCCTGAGTGGCAAGGCTGGCTGACTGTGGGATGGTCTCATGCTTCTGTGTGGAAGCTTGGTATAGGTATGACTGATTTTTTTTTTTTCTAAATTGGTTAGTGTTTTCTGTCACTCAAATCTTTTCTTTCCCTCTTTGGTGATTGGCTTTCTTGTTTATTCCTGCATGTGTTTTTAGACTTAGCTTACATCATCTCATGACTATACTTTAGCCTTCTTTCCAAATGGGAAACTGCTTCCACTTTCATCCTTAATTCCTATCTTTTGATGATTTCTTTGATTTTGCATAGTGAAGAACAACCTAATCTTACCAGTTCCTTTTCTTACCTCTGTGGTGGCCTCAGTCCAGTGTTGGTGGCATGGTGGAGATTTGGTACCCCTGTTGTCATGGCCTTACCTGCTGTGATGAAATGAGGACAGGCTCATGAGGGTGACGGCTATCTCATTCATCCTTTTCCCTTCTATAGCCCCCTATGTCCTCCAAAGGCCCATTTACTAAAGACACTAAAGATTTCCTTTCTAGCTTGTGGCTATCATGGGAGGTAGTGGAAACTTTAAGAGGTGGGGCCCAGTGGAAGAAAGTGAGGTCACTGAGGGGTGTGCCTTTGAGTGGGATACTGGAATGTAAGTCCCTCCTCCCTCTTTCTCTTTTTAAAGAATATTTTATTTTACTTTGTGTGTGTGTGTGAATATGTGTGTGTGTGTGTGTGTGTGTGTGTGTGTATGTGTGTGTGTGTATGTGTGTACCCTTGGAGTCCAGGAGAGGTATTTGAGTGTGTGGAGCTGGGGTTACAGGCAATTATGAGCTGCCGGATGTAGGTGCTGGAAATCAAACTCAGGTCCTCTGAAAAAAACAGGAAATGCTACTCTTGCTCTACCCCATCCCCTTTATTCCTGTTTCCCTGAGACAAGCAGCTTTGTTCTGTTATATGCTGTTATTTTCTGCCGTAATTCTTTGTCTTGCCACATGCTCATACTGGTAGGACTTAGGGCCCATGGATGGAAACCCCTGAAACTATGAGTAAAGTAAGCCATTTCTCCTTTTGAGCCCAATGTCTCAGGTGCTGTGTTACAGTAGAAGATACCTGACAAACACTGCCTCTCTTGGCTTTTCTTCCTGGCCTTATTTTCCTTCATCTTTTTAAAAATCTCATACCCTGAGCTCCCTCCACACTTCTGACCATGAATTGGAGGCCCAGCTCTTACAGTCTGTAGTAGCTGCTCAGGTTAAAGAAATAAGAATAGTACTTATTTTATTTAGTAACTTTCTTTTTGTATTTATTCTTTGTGTCTTTCACATCATGCATCCTGGTCCCACCCATTTTCTGTCCCCTTGCATTCGCCCTATGCCCCCGAAATCCCCCCCAATAAAACAAAATATAATTTAAGATGAAAAAGGAAAAAATAAAGGAAGAAAGGGAATATCTCACCATGGGAGCTGCAGTTTGACACAATGAGTCATCCAGGAAACCCCTTTAAGGGACAATATTTTAAAAGATGAGAGAGGCATAGGTGAAAAGAAACTGTTCAGTCTAAGTACTTACTCCACGGACTTGGGAGGGGATGAGAAAAAAGACTCGCTCACTTAGGAGTCATAAGAAGGATCCAGGGTCTAGAAATACAGAACTATTGATCAATCTGTGGACTTTTATGTTCTTCACATCTCCGCTTTACTGAAGAAATGAATAGTGCACATGCCTTTTTATCATTTTTCCTTTTGCTGTGTCCCGTGGGAATCCACCCAGTTTATGTGTTCTTCATGTTGTTTAGCCTTTCACCCATCCTCTGAGTTAGACATCAACCAACTATTTCTATTTCAATATGCACACACAACCTACTGAATCTGTTTCGTGTTGCTTGTATATACACGTGTTTAGGGCTCACTGCTCTAGATTGGATAGCCTATCAGGGGCCAGTCTATGGACCAGAGTCTCTTCCTCTCTTGGTACTTGATTGCTTGCAGTTCTTTATCTAAGGCTGGAACCTTTTGTAATTTCCCCTGCTCTCACTGGCATGTCAACTGGTATTCTCATTAAGCAGGATTTGTTTAGGCAGTCATATTTTTGAGATTTCATGGTTGCAGCTCCCCTGCCATGTTTAGAAGACGCCATCTCACGGCAGGCACCCTGGTCCTTGGATTCTTACAATCTTTCCTGTTCTGCCTTCTGTGATTTTCCTGAGTCTTAGGTATAGGGTTGTACTGTAGATGTGTCAGCTGGGAGTGGGTACCCCACAGTCACTTATTCTCTGTGTTTTGACCAGTTGCACCTGTCTGTAGTGGTCTCCATCTGCTGCAAAAGAACAGTTTTGCTCTAAGCATCTATGTAGGGTGTTTTGTTTGTTTGTTTGTTTTGGGGGTTTATTTCTGAATTCCCAGCTTGAAGTACCATTTTGATTTGTAGTAAGATTTGAAATTGGGACATCTGAGTTCTCTTTGTTCTTCTAACAGGTAGTTTGATGCTGGAGTTCAAACATGCACAGTCCCACAATGGAAAGTTCAGCCCCCTTGTTCCTGTCCAACTTGTTCCCCTATTGATGTGGGATTCCCCTCTGTATGCTGTGAATAATTGGTTAATAAAAAAGCTGCTTTGGGCCCATTACAGCACATAATAGGGCAAGGTAAGAATCAAACAGTTAGAGGAGAGAGAGTAGGCGGAGTCAAAGAGATGTCATGTAGTGGAAGAAGGACAAATGCTAGTCACCAGCTGGAACCTTACCGGTAAGCCACGAGCCTCATGATAAAATACAAAATAATAGAAATGAGTTAATTTAAGATGTAAGTGCTATCTAGAAAAACGCTTAAGTATTGGCCAAACAGAATTGTAATTAATACAGTTTCTATGCGATTATTTCGGGCCTGGGCAGCTGGGAACAAATCAGTGGTCTCCGTCTACACCCTAGCTTTCTACACATAATTAATTTTATTACATTTTCTGTTTATCTATTGTATGTGCAGATGAAAACTAATGTGAGTGTTTGGCTTTTAATGTAAAAGGTAGCATGCAATAAACCATTTTTATCTCTCTAGAGAGTCTTCCCGCACCAGTTTAGCCTGATGTCCTCACATCTTTTTGGTGTCAGCCAGGTAGTGCTTATGGCAGGAGCACACTGTGACTTATTGGTGCTTCTGTTGTTAGATTTTTAAATTTTGGGGTCTTTTTCACCTTTATTCTTTGATAGTGTCATATATTTATGCCACATATCTTGATCATATCCATTCTCACCCTCATAATAACTCCTCCTAAGACCAGACCCATCACATTCTCCTCCCAATTTTATGTCCCTGTTTTATAATGGCTTATATTTATTAATTTTTTTTAACTCACTCAATCCTCTTAGTGCTGCTGATGTACCTGGGATCATCTACTAGGCACACACAACCTCTGAGTGGCCTCACTCCTAAAGAAAAGTGATTCTTGCCCAGCAGTGGCACTGCTTGCCTTTAGTCCTTGCACTCGGGAGGTAGAGGCAGGAGAATCTCTGTGAGTGCGCTGCAGAGCAAATTCCAGGACAGGCTCCAAAACTACAGACATCCCACACCAAAACCCTGTCTCAAAAAACAAAATAAAACTAAACAACAATAACAACAAAACAAACAAACAAACAAAAAAGAAAGTGATGTTCCAGACCCCAGCAGCCATCAACTGTCATAAACTCTTCAGTGGGTGCAACCTCAGGATCTTCTCCCTCCTTGCTAGAACTTGGAGCTAACTTGATCTTATACAAGTCTTATGCAGATGGCCACTGCTGCTGTGGGATCCTGTGTCATGGCCAGTGTAGTTTGTCTCTTAAGAATAGTAGTGGGACCAGTGAGGTGGCTCAGTGGACGCAAGTGCTTTCTCTGTAATTCTGGTGACTTGAGTTTGATCTTCAGACCCACATGGTGGAAGGAGAGAACTGACTCCTGACAGTTGTCCTTTGATCTCCATGCCATGCATTCATGTACACACACACACACACACACACACACACACACACACACACACACCACTAATACAATACTACCTCCAAAGTGATGCAAAAAGTAAATTTGTACATATGCCACTTTCTGTGGAGGGTCAATACCCAGGACGGGATCGACAGAGGTGCCAGAGGGGGCTGCCCGTTCCAGTTTGTGAGACCCCTCCTTTCATCATAGCTTTGTCAACAGTGCATTTTTAACTTCTAGATTTCTCCCCACTTGTTGATAAACTATTATAGTTTTAATGTGCAGAGTGTGGTTGAACCTTTCTCAGATTATTTTTAGCATTTGATTATTTTTATCCGAAAACTACTCTTAATTGATCTTTCTTTATTTGATTTTAATTATTGATCTTAATTGTTCTTTCTTTATTTCCTTGTTTCATTTTAATCCTCAGTCTTTGTGTTGTGTGGTCTGCTTATTGTACTGGCTCCTTATTTCATTTAGTTTTTTAGTTTTGCTAAATAATAAATTCATGGTCTGAAAATGTCAGAATTTTGCATGGCTCCTTTTTTTTGCCACATCTGATCCCTTAGCAAGTTGTTCTAGGCTCTCTGTTGATGTGCATGAAACAGGATGCCACTTCTTGCTAAGGCTACTCCAGTCCAAGACATCAGAGTCTGCCATCTTAACTACCGTGACAGCCTCTCCCTCCTGCCTCCAGCTGGGTCTCCTTCAGGCAGTCCTCACAACAGTTAGCAGTTCCCTGGAGAGGTTTAGTTGGAAAAGCTTTGAATGATGATGCTTAATTTTCAACAGTAACTACAAGGACAACAGTGTGTGTGTGTGTGTGTGTATGTGTGTGTGTGTGTGTGTGTGTGTCTTTGTTCCTGTGTGGGGTGGGAGTGGAGTGGGGGAGAAAGCATTATGCATTCCCGAGGACCGTCATTCTTTTCCTGGGGGGACAGGAACAGATGGAGAATGTTTCTGAGCAGAGAAACCCATGGGCCATGGGGGCTCCCTGTTAGGGAGATAGATTGCCATAGCTTCGGCTGGTCCACCTTTGAGCCTCTGAGGATGTTCCTGCTCTGCATCCTTTGTCTCCTAAAGTTCTAACCTGGGTCTTGACGTGAAGCTCCTCTGAGGCCATCATGCTCCCAAGGGGAAAGACATATCTAGGTTGTTTCCAATGTTGCAGCCAGTCATCTTGACCAGTTCTGCTCAGCCCAGCAGAAGTTTTGCTGTGAGGTTAAAGGACTGTTTGAATAGAAGACACATCTGAATAAGACACACGAGGAAATCATCTTCAGCTTCAGCAATGTGGGCATGCATAAAAGTTGAATGTAATCCTCTACCTTTCTCATAGACCTGGGGAGAAATTACAGACCAAGTTTAAATTCTGTGTCACATTCAAGTTCAAAGAAATAAAGTCTGAGCTCAGAAGACCCTCCGTGGTTTCCTACCTAGTTTTCTCAGCAGAGAGGTGTCCATGACTGGTCTGATATGGATTCATTTAGCAGCCATGGCCAACATATTTGCATACTTGTGTTACAAATGTGTCCATGTGGGTCCTTCAGAGCTTGAACACTCCAGCATTCCCTCATGGGCTCCTGTGTATCTCCTTTAGGAGCCGAGGTGGCCTACTACTTCCTGTGAGGCTGGCTAAGCAGAGTGTTGTTAGGGACTGCAGAAGAACACTTAAGGTGTCTGAACAAAGCCCAGTTGTCAGAGACATTGCATAGAATCTATATCAGACAAGATGTGTGTCCTTGATTGCTGCGAATCCATGATTCCAGCACCTAAGCTCAGTTAGCATCATAAGTGCCCAGTTGAGGTGAATTTTTGCCCTAGGTCTTTACCAGCCAAATGGTTGTTTTCTTCAGAAACATGTTTTTGGCACTGTGGTTTGTGTTTGAGGGTGGACTTTTCCTATAACTTGGCATTGTTTATCTTGGGTCACAGGTGTATCCCCTTCTCTAGTACCTCTTGGTCTGGGACACCTCAGTGCTTGGAAGTAGCACAGTTAAAGCAAAACACTTTCAGAAGGGATCCTGGGCCTGGAAGAATCTGTAAGGGTCTAGGGTTTGCCTCTCTTGATCCCTCCATGGCCTCCATTGTAGAATAGAGCTCTATACTCAGGCCTGGCTGTTCTGACTCTGAGGAGTTCAGTTACCCATATTGTCCCCATGTGCTGACAAGCCTGAGGAGGTGTCTTTCTTGGAGACTCTGATTTCTGCGGAAGGTTCCTAGAGCCCTTGCCACTGCCATTCAGGTTGCCTGCAGCCAGGCATCCATTCCTGTGTTGTAATCATTGTCCCAGTGTGGTCCACTAGTGTTGCCATGTCCTCTGACGAGGCAGGGATGCTGAGAAGCACTGCTGTCTCCATGGAAGCAGGCTCTGCACATGAGGGTAGAGCTGCTCCAGATGCCAGCAGCCTGCCAGTGCCATTTCCATGAGCTCTGCCTACACAGTCCTGGAGATTCAAATCAAAGCCCTGCAGCTTAACCTTTTCATAACCTGATTTTTGAATGCGTTCTTTCTCCCCATGCCATTCTTCTGCTTGATTTCTTCATGTCCCAGTGGTATAGATATGAATAATTTGTATTGATATAAATTTTGCTTTATAGACATAAATTTAAGGTTAATTTTGTTATATATATGTATATTTCGGATCTTGATTAAGGTATTGTGATTGTGTAGTTCATTTAAAAATGTAATGTATAATTAAGAAATATAGGTTGTTAATGGATAATCATCTATAATAGTCAAGTTTGTACTCATGTTAGATAGACTATATAGACATACATAGATATAAATCAGATAGACATTCTTCATATCTTTCAAAGATGACAGAATATGGCATTTAATGTTTTAATAACTTAGGGCTTTTCATGACAATGAGACACATCTGCTTCTGGCAGCACCAAGCTACTTCAAGAGGAAGATGGGCATCGAAGAGGCTCCTAATGGAGTTTGCTAGACATTTGGGCAAGAAACTGCTCTTGCCTGGACTGCTTAAATGGACACAAAGAACCCACAGAGAGAGGACTGCTGAATTTGCCTAAAGGTGAGATGATCCTTCAGGGTTCCTGCTTCATGGAAGAGTATGCGAGACATTCTGCAGGATACAAAAGAAAGTGACTGAACTGTCTTTGAATTTTCCTGCTTCATGGAAATGTCTGCTGGATGCTATGGGCCTGTAGGCTGAAGATGGATGCCCCAAGGCTACAGAGGAACTTTGGGTGACTGTCCAGGCAGCGAGATGTCTCTGTCATTTCTAGAGTTTTGGAAGTTGCTTATTTCTTGTTTACTTAGGTAATATTATATCCTTCTGGAGTCTTTGATGGAATTGAAGAATGGATAGTTATAGTTATAGATAGTTATAGTTTTCCTTAGTTATGATAAAAGATAAAATAGATCTAAATATGGTAACTGTAATTCTTGCTTGATAACTGTTTTGTTATATGTAATTTTACTATGTTAAAATGAAAGCTTTTCTTTTTTGTTTAAACAGAAAAAGGGGAAATGATATAGGAGGGTTCTTCTGTATTTGGGTTGCTTTCATTGGTTGTTCCCCCGTCTATTACAACATCCTAGCCTGTGTACCCAGTGTTGGGGTTTCCAGTAGTGACTCCTCCTTTCCTGACTGGGAAGATCCAAAGTGGAAGAGAAAAGAAGTCTGGGTGGTGAGAACACTTCCTGGGTAGCAGGAAACTGCCTGTAATATGGGCTTGGTTCAGGTTATCCCAAGGCTCTTGTCTAGTACCATGTCCCCTGAGTCTTGAGAGCGGGCCAAGACAGTAGAGCTTTCCTTGAACCAGGCCAGGAAGCAGCAGCACACGCCTCTTGTTTACTCTGTTTTTCTTTAATAACCTACCCCCCTTGGTAAATTGACCGGGTTGACCAGATGCTATGATGGCCAGTGACAGGTATGTTAGCACTAGTGACCAAGGTTTCTTGCACTCACTGCATTCATGATGACTGTCCTATTGGGCCACAGATTGGCAGTGTGGGTCTTGTTGGTATGTGGTGGGAACCAGTTGGGCATTATATGGAGGGGCATGGGTACCAGCCTCTCAGGTAACAGTGAATCCTGATGTGAAGTGCTTGACTTTCAGCCTGCTTGGGAGGGGCCTTAAGCAGCTGCTGTTGGAGACCAGTTTGTAGATGCTGGGCCTCAGCTGGTGGTTTCGTGCCTGAAACATGTGGCACAGACATGTTTGACATGTGCTTGTCCTGCAGCTCTGGGTGGAGTCCTGAGACTTATATTTAAGAACAACTCGATTATATCACTGCATGAAACCAGATGTAATTCTGTAGATATATTCTTGTCTTTTATTTTTAAAAGTGTATTTATTTTCCCTGGCTAGTATAATTTTTCTTAGGGACTTCACCCTTTGATCTGGACTGGAAAAAAATGTTACCATTTTAAGACCTCTTAAAACCTGTCTTTGGATTTATTGTGTGTACAAATGGAAATTCAGATAATAGTTCTGTTCCCAGCTGAAGAAAAACAGGAAAAGAAAAATCATTTCTCACCACTTGGAATGAGAACCATGGTGAAGCATGCGCCGTATATCCTGGCAACAGAAATTCAAGGTTGGAAATCATTTCCTTCCTCCTGAGTCTGCCTGCAGCTTCCCTGAGGAGTGTAGATGGTGAAATTTGCTACTAATTGTAGCCATAATTTTAGCTTGCAATTAAACACATGATTTCCTTCCCAGCTGATGTCTTTTTAGCTAGTGTGACACAGATAGAAGAAAGGCTTGTTTGATCTGAGTGGCCACCTTAATCCCTGGAGGTCGTAGGAAGTCACTACTATTTGGGCACATTTGGCTCCCCATCAGGAACCAGCTTATCTTGCCTATAAAGATGGCAGGCTGTTCGGGTGCTTTTAATGTTGTCTCAGGGTTACAGTCTGTGCACTGAAGAAAGCCATATGTCTGTTTTGCTCAGTCCTTGTGAGACTAAGGAGGGAGTAAACTGGGTGGGAAGAACCAGAGGGGGAAACTGTGATGTGGTGGTAGAAGCCATGGCTCCTGGAGAAAGATTCTGCTTGGGCCAGACAGTGGGGATGGATATGGGGCTAAAATGGCCTCCCTCTGACTATGTCAGTTTGCCTTCCCATCACGGACATGGCATCTTATTCATGCTGTGTGTCCTTCTTGGTGTTACCAGGTCTTTCTTGCCAGTTCATTTGGGCAGGCTGTAATATCAGTGCTGTTTACCTGCCTCTCCCTCCCTCACCCTTCACGAAGCTGACCATTTTGTCCTGTGTTGGCTGGTAGGCCCCATTGCCCAGTTTTTTTATTACAATGTTGTACATGTAGTCTTTAGACAGATAAACCTGGGGTCTCCAACTCTTAAATTTTTTTGGATTGTTCTTTCAGATGGCAAGTTTGGTGCCTACATGCAGGTGCACATTCAGAACGATGGGCCAGTGACCATAGAACTGGAGTCTCCTGCTCCTGGAGCTGCTAACTCTGACCCAAAGCAGGTGAGTCTGAGGTCTGGAGACTCCCATGGTCTCGTGGGTGAAATGGGCCATGGCTTAGCCTTGGTCTCTGCAGTAGTCCTCATCTTGAAGCAAAGGAGACACCTCATAGCTGCAGCCTCGTATTTAATTTTGCTTTCTCAAGAATGCATGTTAACAGTCACTCCTGAACTTGTGGCGGGCTTGACTGTGCAGAGAAAGTGTTCTTAGAAGGGTCTGGTTTTTCCTTTTGGGCTGTTCTTGGACTAAGCGTCATGGCACCCAATTGCCACTTGGTGGCAGCAGAGCAGCAGCCCTGGCCAGCGTATTCAGAATGGTTACCTGGATTGGGTTTTGTCCAAGGTGTGGGTAGATGAGCCACTCAAGATTCTCTTTAAATCGTCATTTTTCTAAAGCAACATCTGACCTGGATTTACTGCCAACTCTATAAGTGTTCAGGAAAAATGTAATTAAAATAGAGAAAAGAGGTGTGTGATTGTCCTTGCAAACTTACGTTGTCCCTTTGTGCCTAGCATTTACAAAAGCTTTAATTAATGTATCCACTTGATAGGGACATGAGTCATGACAGGCGGTGGGTTGAGGTGTGTTCCTGCTTGTCCTTCCTAACATCCTTCCCTTGCTAGGGTGCTGTAAAGTGGACTAATGAATTTATCTGGGGAGTCGTGATGGAAAATTGGGGCTGAGTAACTGGTGTGGAGCAATGGTTTTCTTCTGTAGAAAGCCAGTGTTAATAATTTATATTGGCTGAGAATTAGGACCATGTGTGCAATAGCATCAAGCTTCAAAAATGGACCTGAGGGTGCTGCCATTACCAATAACATTCTATCTATCTATCTATCTATCTATCTATCTATCTATCTATCTATCTATCTATCTATCTATCTATGTATCTATCTATCTATCTGAATGCTTTGTCTGTATGTACACCTGTAAGCCAGAAGAGGCATTAGAGGCATAGATGGTTGCCATATGGTTGCTGGGAATTGAACTTGCAGCCTCTGGAAGGGCAGCTGGGACTCTTAACTGCTGAACTATCTCTCAAGCTCCTACTGATAACATTTTTAAAGTAACAAACAAAAAGAATCCACATGGAAATGCAAGCTCTGAGATAATTGGAGACTTACAAGAAAGCCAACCAGAGCCCTGGTGTAGTCTTTACTTTTAGTGATCAACATACTGAAGTTAACATCGATAAGATTCTATTAACTACATGCAAGCCCTAGCTGAACTCACCAGCCTTTCCTCCCTCTCTCCCTTTCTTCTTTGATGCACTTTGTATCCCAGGCTGGTCTTGAGCTCATGGTAGTTCTCTTTCCCCAAGTTTTCTAGATGCCGGGATTATAGGCCTGAGCTACCATGTCCAGCTGTTGCTGCCAATGCCTCTTCTCCCATGTCATCTTGGCGAGATCTCCCAGGGAGGTGGCACTGCACAGTTTCACTAGTGTCTGCTTAGTTGTGCAGTATTCCACATGGTGTCTAATTGCAGTTGTCTTTCTCCTTTGTCTAATCTGTGACAGTTCCTTGGTCTTTCCTTGTGTTTCATGACCTTGACACTTTCCATATGTGCTGTATGCTTTAGAAACTGTTTCTCTATTTTGTTTTTGTGGTTACAACAAGGCATTGTGGTGTGACAGGAGTCTCAGCTTGTTCAAAAGTGATCTTGTTCTCTTCTTAGTGCCAACTGAGAAGGTGTATGGCACTGTTCTGTCTCACCATGGTGATGCTGACCTTGCCACCTGGTCAAGGTGGTGTCTCATCTCAGTGTTGTTAACCTTGCCACCTGGTCAAGGTGGTGTCTCATCTCAGTGTTGTTAACCTTGCTTCCTGGTCAAGGTGGTATCTCACTGCAATGATGTTAACCTTGCATTGGTTAAGGTGGAGTCTACCAGATTTTTCCATCCTTTGTGAAATCCTTACCCTTCCCTTATCTGCCTTCTCCTGGTCGTGGCAGACAGTTCTTTCTTCTTTGCAGGGAAAAAGTATCTATCCTGCTGTTCTTCCCCCACTGCCTTCTAGCATAGCAGCAAAGCTTCCCTTCTGGGCCAAGGCCAGCCTCTCCTTTTGGGCCAGAGCCAAAGTGAAAAGGTGATAAGGACCCTGTTCAGAATGTCTTAGGGTGGTTTCCTGTGTATCACCCGGCTCCTCAGTAGCAGCCTTTCCCTTCCTGTGTAGCTCTCTTAGATCAGAGGTTCCTTAATTAGGAATTCTAAACTTTGTGATCTCTCTGAGAAATGACAATATGCTTGAAAAAAGAAAAGAATTTCAAAGTGCTGACAGAGTAGGGACTCCTTGAACTTAGACCCTTTGTGACGGTAGAGGTCACATCCCGTGCAGCCAGTCTGGCTTGGACTAGATGCCTCCCTTTTCATGCTCTTGGCAGCCTTGCATGCTTACCCATCATCTTCTTCTTACTGGGTTTCCCCTCCCCGTGTCTCATGCGTGCTAGGCCTTCTTGGTCTTCCATCAGCTTTCAACTGTCTTCCTCCTACTCTGCCCTCAGAGGGCTCATGGTCCCCACTGCCTGCTTGGTGGCCTGCTTCATGACAGCTTTCATGCCCCCTTCCTTGTCCTTCATCCCAGTCATTCCTGTCACTGTGCTCTCCTTGGTCTTGGAAACCACCTTTTGCAGGATGGCAATGTGTCTGGGTTTTCTTCCTGCTTCTGGCGGTTCCTTTGGTTTTACGTGATTGCTAGTGTGTAGTTTTGATGTATTATTCTGCTTTAGCAGTATTTCAGAAAAATTTTGGTTATGAAGCTTTTTTATTCATTCCAAACAATTTTTTGAAATGGCATGTTGTATACCTGTAGTATGTACCATAAAAAACCCACAAAGAACCCCATAGAGCCTCAAATGGTGTTTTTCAACCATCTGAAGAAATTATGTTGATTTATTAGGTTAAAGAAGACTTCCTGTGTCCTTAAGGTTCTTTCTGTTTAAATTCATGTATTGTCTAATTTCACATCTGTACCTTTTCCTGACCCTAGCAACTCATGCAGGGTTCCATCCTCTGGCTCTCCAGCAGGTGGCGCCAGCGGGCACATAAGGGCCAATGTGACCCTGGTGCTTTCCTCTGTCTGTGGCGTCCCCTTGCTTTCTTTCCCCTTTCAGCTAGAGGGGCTTCCTATCCCCGCAGACAGTGTCTTGGCTTGCTTCTGTGTGTACAGAAAGAGCACAGCCAAATTTGTTTTACTAATAGAAAAACATGTGTTTCTGTCAAGCAAGCTTTTAATTCTAAGTGTTTTATTTCTCTATTCCAAATTTCTACAATTGCATTATGGAAAAACCATTTGTTTGGCATGTTTCTTTGTTACCGAAAAATTATTCTTTTGGCCAGTTTTTAAGAAATATCAACTCCGTCAGCCATCTGTGCAGATGAACAAGGTGTGTGTGTATGTGTGTGTGTGTGTATGCAAGCTTGTGAGTGCCTGTATGTGTGCATGCTTTTAGGCGTATGATGGTATGCTGGGTACTGTGAGGAAGGGGCAGTCGTGCTGCCTGACCCCTGATCCTTGCTCTCAGACATGGATTTAGAGTAACATAAACCAGGAAGGTCAGAGAGC
Organism: Dicrostonyx torquatus; assembly: GCA_028555095.1. Lineage (NCBI taxonomy): Eukaryota > Metazoa > Chordata > Mammalia > Rodentia > Cricetidae > Dicrostonyx > Dicrostonyx torquatus. Next base: position 12,184,348 of record JAQHUG010000009.1, read on the forward strand.
ATGAGAGAAGTCCAGTTAGCATAGGACCCCACAGGGAATGTCACAGCCACACAGCTTAGGCTCTTACTTTCAACCCTTTATGGCCTTCATAAAGCATGTACTTAGTTAACCCTAGTTTTTTGTCACCAAGGCTGGAGGGTCTCTATGGCCTCTATGGCAGTCTTGTCTGTCCTGCACTGTCTTGCTAGTCTTCCTGGTGCTGCACTCCCTCATGTTCCTTCTGCAGTCCAAGGAGAGGACAACCAGGTTGGTTTCTCAGAGGAGGAGCTTTCAGTACCCTTCACAGACACTGTCACACTGCCTTGATGACTACTTCAAGGGCTTGTTGCCATCTCTCAGTATCTTCTTGCTTCTCTGCTTACCCCCTTCTTCACTCCTTGGTGTAGGACAATTCTATATTCTGTCAATTATGTTTTAAATAAACGCTGATTGGCCATTAGCCAGGCAGGATATATATAGGTGGGACAGCCAGACAGGAAGTAGAGGCGGGGCAAGGAGAATAGGAGAATTCTGGGAATCAGGAAGCTCCCTCGGCAGTCCTGCCCAGATCACGGAAGAAGCAGGATGTGACCTGCCCCGCTGAAAGAGGTACTGAGCCATGTGGCTGACATAGATAAGAATAATGGGTTAATATAAGTTATAAAAGGTAATACGAGCCGGGCAGTAATGGTGCACGCCTTTAATCCCAGCACTTGGGAGGTAGAGGCAGGCGGATCTCTGTGAGTTTGAGACCAGCCTGGTCTACAAGAGCTAATTCCAGGACAGGCTCCAAAGCCACAGAGAAACCCTGTCTCGAAAAACCAAAAAAAAAAAACCAAAAAACAAAACAAAACAAAACAAAAAAACAAAAAAAACAACAACAAAAAAGCTAATACGAAGCCTGAGTTAATGGGCCAATCAGTTTATATCTAATATAGACCCTCTGTGTGATTTTCTTTGGGACTTGCCAGTTGTGGGAACTGGGCAGGACAGAACAAGCAGCCCCTCCTGTTACAACTCCTCCTAAGTTGTGTGTACTGTATCTTGTTTGCTGCTGTGCTGCAGGAAGTGTGTCAGGGATGTGTCATTTGAGTGTGTAGGCTGTGGGCTGTGCTGTCTGTGAATGTCCTGAGGTCTTTTTTTTAACCATAGAAATATGTATTGCATTGAATACATAGTTCAGATATAAAGGGTTCTTTAAAAATTTATTGATAATTTCATGTAACGAGTTTTGGTCATTTTTACCCCATTATCTTCTTTTATCCTCTTCCCGGCTCTGATGAAACCCTTCTTCCCAACAAGCTTCTCACCTGTGTTTGTGTGCATGCGTGCGTGTGTGCATGTGTGTGTGTGTGAGAGAGAGATACACTGAATTTCATTATGGTTGCTAGCATAGGCATGAATGAGGTATGTCTACTGGAGCATGAACAACTTACCACACCCAGAAATGGTAGTCCTTTCCCAGCAATCATTACCTGCCCATTTTCCTTTAGTGAGTGGTGGAGGCCTCATTGCTGCTGCTACTGAGCTGGGCCAGCCTCCAGGGAGCAGGAGGCCTCAGCTGACATTCATGATGAAGAGAGAAGGGATTCCCAGTTTTCAGACTTGCACTTGAAGTGAAGGTAGCTTCTTGTTTTCAGGAATCCCAGGGCTTTATTAATGGGTAATGAATGGGCGGAGATTAAGCTGGTAAAGGGAGCAGCACTTTGCTTGTTTTAGCCAGAACTGTGCTTGTTTCTGGGACTGGCCACTGTCACATCTGTGTCATTCCTACAGTCATATCAATAACATGCCTGCCTATTTTATAGGCTGCAGTATGGGTCCCATGATATAGTGTGGTGGTGGGAAGAGGCTGGAAAAAGCATCCATGTTACCTTTGTATGGCATTTGCAAAGGTCTCAGGCTGTGCAAACTGAGTGGGAGCTGCTCCCTTAATGCCTGTCGTGGGAAAACAGGATTCTGGAGTATTCTGATGTTTACGCAGTGCGTGACTGAGATGCAGAAGTTCTGTAGATGCCTAGATGGTAGGAGA
>JAQHUG010000009.1:12193336-12203481 GCA_028555095.1 Dicrostonyx torquatus
ACTTTTGTGATATTTTCCAATGGCCTGGAAAATGCTCATGGACTGGGGGCTGATGTGTCTCCATGAGAATCACTGTGGGCAATGATAGCCTTCATTGAGCACTCAGGATACTTGCTAAATGCAGCATTCTGAACCTACCCACACTGTCTGAACCCGAGCTTTGGCATGCGTGGATGTAGGGTGCAGGAGACAGTTTTTGTTTCTGATCATGTTCTCCACAAGCACACAGACGTTTGAGAGCAGCTGGACCACAGGGATTCTGACAGTGCCATTTCTATCTGGTTCAGGTGTTCATCCCCTCCAGGCCACCCTTCTCTCCCTCCCTGCAGCATCGTGTCTAAAAATATTCTGTGACCTGTGTTTGTGCAGCTGCTGGGGAACAAGATGGCTGGGCTGGATTATTGAGGTCACACATGAAGCTGTTCTCCTTTGTCAGTGCTCCTCTGAGTCTTCTAACCCCATCCCCAAACATGCAGTGATGAAAATGCTGCCTGGGTATGATGCCTTCTTGCCATAACTGCAGGTGCACTAGGGGAAATCCAGTAGAGACAACCTAATACATCAATGACTGACGACTGGCCCCTCCACTGCGTGGCACTGAGGCATGCGTTAGTGGAATCACTTGTTCCTTGAAAGCAATGAACTCAACATGGGTATTGTTCAATAGCCACACAATGGGGTTGTTTCTCAAAAGGTGACTTATAGCTCTCTTTAGTGGGGAGTACTGGGTATAAGACTGCCTTATTCTTCTGTTGACATATTAATGGGACTAGAATAAGCCCCAGGATGATCCACATCTTAGTCTTTGCATGGAAATTGCAATTTCTTGAAATCCATGAATGCTGATGTTCCCCTGGGCAGTTGGTGATCATTTACATTTAAGCTCACACTAGGCATTGTTTAAATATTCCTGTTTTATAGTGTATTATTACCTATGGAGTTCATGGTAAAAGCTTTCCCCAGCCAATTGTAAACCCGGTTCCTGCAGTTATTTGCTGGTTGTTGAATAAGCATTATGATTTTTTTTACCCTCCTGTGTATTTTTATTCACCCATTGAAATTAATTTCTTCTTTCTGCCTGTCGACCTACTCCCTTTTTATTATTAGTGTATATATGTGTGTATGTGAGTGTGATGTATGTGTGTGTGAATGTGGGAGCATGCCACAGTGCATGTGTGGAGGCCAGAAGACAATTTTTGGGAATTGGTCCTCTCCTCCCACCATGTTTTAAGATGAGTGTGTTGCCTTGGTCATGCTTGTGCTATGTATTCCAGACAAGCCAGTGTCCGAGCTTCTGGACCATTTCCCTCCCTGCCTCCCTTTTCACTGTTGAAGTGCTGGGATTACAGGTGCATGCCACTGCATCTGGCTTTTTCCTTAGTCTTTGGGGATCCAATTCAGGTCATTAGGCTTGTGCTTTACCTATGGACAGAGCCATATTGCTAGCCGCAATATTTCCCATATTTTAGGATCCATTTTGGATAGTGTTTTATTCATATTGCTTACCCCAGTCCTTCCACATACACCCTCCTCGCTTTGACTCTCCTCTGCGTTGTGTGTAGTCTACTCCCTAGCATAAATGCACTTGGACAGAGCTCACGTGCATTCAGTTTTTAGTTTGCTTTTTGACTTATACACTTGTTGATCTACATCTGTGTCCAACAAGCTGTCCATTCATCTATCAGTCCATTCAGTCAGCCGTCTACTTAAATAGCCCTTCAGCAGCTGCTTATGAGATATGTACTCTGTGCTGGTTCTACATGTAGGTTTAACTCTGAATCTCAAACATGTTCTAAGGGGACACAGGTACTAGTGGAGAAACATACAAAATAAGTATAATTTGAAATTGTGATATCAAGAAATAAAATGGAATTAGATATAGAAGATGTTGGATGATCAAATACAGACTGCAGGCCAGTGTAGGTGGAGCATGGAGGTGCCATGGAGGCCGTAGGAAATGAGGCTGTGAGTTTGCCTGATGAAACAAGGCGGCTAGGACTAGGCGGCACAAACAGTTTTGATTGCGGCATTAGTGGGCTGGAGAGTTACTAGCGCAATAAGAGCTTGCACATGTCCATGGATGGGTGATGCTGTAGATTTAGGAAGGACAGGATACATAGATAGCATGTCAAGGAGATCATTGAAAATAGCAGGTGGGTGAGCAAGTGAGAGATTCTAAGTGTGATGTGGAGGCATATTACCTCGTACAATAGAAGTTATTTTTTTCTTCCTCAGTCTTTCAGGTCAGATTTCTTTCATTCTGTGGTCTTGAACATCAGGAGGTGGAGGGGAGTCCATTGTGTATCTATGACAAGATCATGCATTTGGAATCAAGGGTGTAATTTTTGCCCTTGGGCCTAGGCTGGGCACAAGATGAGAACACACATCTGATGGGGTTAAGCAAGCAGTTCCAGGGATGCAGCTCCTCCTTTAGTTCAGTGGGAAGCCAGATGTTTCGCTGTTGCTCAGTTCCTCTACAATGCAAACCAACCCTTGAATTATACAACGTATTATAAAAGCTCAAGAAACATTTATACTAAATTCGATTTATGTACACCATTTTTGCTAATATTGTCAGAATCTATTTTTTTCAGAATAAGTTTTTGGAACTTGTCAGATAAAAGATTTAGTTTTGAAAAAGTTGTTTCCTGGTTTTCATTGATTCTGGAAATTGCAGGAAATAATTATCAGAAGGGAGGTGGCAGATAGAGAGGTGCAACAGCCATGCGGGATGGAGGCAGCTGCTCCTGCTGTGGACTCTAGAGCCCTTTCTACTGGTAACAGGTTCAGAGTCTCGATCTCACAGGCCGCTTCCTACCCCACTGCTCCCGCCATCTTGCAGGCTGCTTCCCGCTTTCTACCCCACTGGTTCTGCCATCTCAGTGATTTTTTTTTTTTTTTGTTACCATGGACCACAAAAACATTGCAGTTCTGTGAAGATTCTTCACATGATATTTATTCCTTTGACTACTTTCCATAAAATGTGAAGTCAATTTCTTTTTCTATTTTTAATCATGAAAGTGAAGCCTGGAAGCCTCAATTTCTGTGTAATGGAAAGATCTAAGTTTGTGGCCTTGTTTCCATTTTGCACTCCTCCTCCTCTGTCAGGAACACGATACCCACATCATTTCCCCGGGCAGTGGCTCCTTTCAGAAATGGCATTGCTGTTAGACTGCAGAGGGAGGGCAAAGGCTTTTATTAACTGTTGGTGTCATTGTTGGGTCACGAAACCTTCAGGGGATAAATACAATTCCTATAGAATTTCATTCAAACTCCAGACCGCATCTCAGTGGGGCTTTTCTCCTGCCCCCCATTTCATGTTGTCCCTTTGCTCCATTCATTTCCCCTGGGATGAGTCTCTTAGTATTGCAATTATTATTATTTTTAAATTTGAGATGAGTAAGCATGTAATGAATGGAAAGTACCAATTTAGGAAACTTTTTTTTAACAGTGAGTTTTTAATAGTATTTCTGGGTAGAAAGGTATTTTTATAGAGACAGTTCTTTTTCCATCATTTATTTTTCTTGTAAGCTCAGAAGATAGCATTTTTATCAGTTTTTTGTTACACATAATACATAAAATCAATATTCTTTGAAAAATTAAGGAGTTTAAAATACAGCAATAACACTTGATTCTAATTTTTCAGTTCTTTGAGGGAGCACTATTGATGAGTGAGTGCCACTGATTTCTCTCTAGACTTAATAAAATATGCTATTTGCTCTGTTCGTGTAGAATTTGTAATATCTCTTGGTGTACAGACAGCAGTTCCATGTGTTGCAGTGGGATGTATGTAACACAGAACTTAACTGTGTATGCATTTTGAGCACACAGTTCAGTGGCAGCAGTATACTTGTGTTGTCTGCAGCCATTATTACAGGGGTACATCACAGAGCGGTGTCCTTTTTCAGAACTGGCACTGGACTCATTAAGTCACAATTCCATTTCTCCCCTGTGGTCCTGGCAGTGATGACTTCTCTTTGAATCTGGCTGTTGTATATATCATCTGAGTGAAACCATACAATTTTTATCGTTTTGTAACTGGCTTGCTTTATCATGATGTCTTCCAGGCTCATCCATGTCAAACCTTATGTCAAAATTTTAATGACATAATAATAGTCCACCATATATATAATTTGTATTTTATTTATCCACCATGGCCATTTGAGTTAACATTCATATGTGAGGTCAGCTATTCATACTTTTCTACTTACAGACAAGTAGGCAGAACATTGCTGAGAACTTTTTTTTTTTTTTGTGGGACCATTTAAGAATGGGTTGTTGACTTGATGCCCCCGGCCCCTACACTCATTAATATATTTCCTGAAAATAAGGACATTCTCTCACAGAACTTCTCAACTCCCCCCAAAAAATCAGAAAATTGCCATTATTTTACTAGAGTTTGGTTCACAGATCCATTTCACATTTTACTACCTTTACCATAAAGTCTTTTATAGTGAAAAGATCAAGTTCAGAATCATGCTTTGTATTTAATTGTCATGTATCTTCAGTGTCCTTTACCCTAAGTTGGTTTATCCTTTTATCATGAGCCTGCTTCTGTAGGATACAGGCATTGGTTTGAAGACTGTCTTTTGCTTTGGTTTATATGATATTCTTCTAGGGTTAGATGCAATGTGCTTCTCTGTGTGTGTATGTGTGTGAGCATACACATATTTATTGTGTGCCTTCTATGTGTACATGCAGAAGCTCTTGGCTAAGTGGTAGAAGACCATACATAGCCTTGTTCTAAAGCTCGCTCTCGCCCACCCTGCTTTATCACTAGTTTTGTTTCACACATAGCTGGTTACTTCATCTTAACTGCAAGACAGGATTCTATTTTATGAATAGACTGTGTTTTTTTCAGCTATTCTCCTTTTGGTGGATTTATGAAGTCATTGGGAAGTTTTTCCTATTATTAAAGTGACACAAAAATTGTTGTGGATATTTCCTTTTGTAGATTTCGATTTTCAAGGTAATAGGAAATTGCTTCTTTGTAATATTTGTTATTGAAAAAATAAAGATATTTAAAACTTGCAAAAAGTACAGGGAATAATGTAACAACACCTAGCTGTACAAATGCTAATATTGGCTCTGGAATCTTTAAGTTGTTAAATTATCATATCATTCAATAAAGGATGAATCAAGGAGCTTTTCTAGGGCTTATTCAAAGTTAGTGTCTTACTGAGTGAGAATTATTATTAGTGATACAATTGCCTCAAAAGTGGATAGCCTTTTCAAAAGCAAGATATTTTGGGACTGTCAAAAAAAAAAAAAAACCAACAGAAAGTGTGGGCTTGCTTTCCAGGTACGACTCATGAATACAATACCGGGTAGGCTCAGCCAACTCTTTTCCTTTAGATTTCTTTCATGTCTGCCTTAATAGGATTCAACAAAATGAAACAGGAGGAGGAATCATCGAAGGTTAAGAATAACAGACCTGAATGAACTGCTTGGAACCTGCCTAGATTCCTTCCTCATATTGGATCCGTTGCTTGCTTGTTGGTGAGATGGGACACACACAGGAAGGCATCCTGAACCATTTCAGTCCCAGGATAAATTGTGGTAAATCAGTTTTGTAACCACGAGTGGCAGGAGGAAAGCCAAGGGAGGAGAAAGGCCAGGTTGGACTTCAGCTTACTTTGCCAAACCTTGGGAAATGGAATTCTCTGGAGATAAATTAATTAATTGTTCTGGGATTTGGAGAAGTGTTATTAACAATGTAAGGAGTTTTATTGAGCTAAAGGAGGATCCTGTCTCCTAATTCACACACCTGCAGGAAGAAGTGAGTGTGGCCCACGGTTCCAGGACTGCCTGCAGCAAACACATGGCTCCAAGGGCATCATATTCCCACAAGTTCTGGACAAAAGTCATCATCACTTAGATACCAGCTCTAACCCGCTTTGGCGATGTGATCTCAATACCTAGAACAAAATCTACATACCTGCCTTAGTGGAGGTTTTGTGGGCCTTTAAATTGCTGTTTTGAGATGTAGCAATCATACATATTTATGAAGTACACCTTGACACACACACACACGTATGCACACATGCACACACACATATGAAAGAAGGACAAAGAGAGACTGAATGAGAATAAGAGTGAATCCCAGGCTTGCGTTGAACTTGTAAACCTACTGCTTCAGCTTCATGAGTGCCATGTACAGTGTGACATTTAAATGTATGTAATGATCAGATCAAGGTAACTGGCATAGCTATCACCTTGAACATCTGCTATTTCTTTGTGTTGGGAGCACTCAGAACCCTTCTCATTGGCTGCTTTGCACTATACAGTTAGTCATCGTTAATCATAGCTGCTGCCCTGGGCTATAGAACAACAGAAGTGCTAGGAACCTAACACCTGCTGACCTCTCCCCAGCATGTTCCTGAGACACTGGTAACCACTGTTTTCTCTTTTCCTGTGAGATCAACTTACTGTTTTCTGCATAGAATTAAGAACATGAAGTGTTTGCCTTTCTGTGCCCGACTCACTTTACTTGACATAATGCCCTTCATTTCCATCCATGTTGCCACAAACCACAGTTCCTTTAATGGATGAATTATAGTCTGTTGTATATATGTATTCATAACATGGTTTGTTTATCCCTTTTCTGTGGAAGACAGTGCTTTTGAGTATTATCTTGGTTATTATGAATAGACACAGGGCTGTATTTGCCTCTTCAACACATGACATCTTCCTTTATAAGAGGCTAAAGTATATTGTAAAAAAATGCCATTATGGACTTGAAATGAATGACCTTTTTCATGCTGTAAAACACACTGGGATGCCCAGAGCTTGCTTGTGGTCAGCATGTTGGTACAGTGGGCCACAGACTCCCTGGGCTTCTTGTGACCCAGGTACAACATTCACCTCATTTTCTCTTTCTTAAAGGCTGGGGAAATGCACACAAAATTCCCAGTGTATCCTCTTCCTTTCTTTTCCCTCAGAAAGGCCCTTCAGGAGCTGAGAGCAGAAGAGTAGGTCAAAATAAGACTGACAGCCAGGTTCCTGGGAGTCCCAGGCCATGTGGACTTGTCACAGACCTGCTGGATTCCTTGTCTAACCATCAGGGTGGAAGTTTGAGTCTCTGTTATTTATAGACCTGCCTGTCTGTGGTGTTGACTCTTAGCCACACAGGATTTCTTAGTTGCTTAACTGTTGTCTTTGGCCTTCTGGTGATACTTTTTCCTTGGGCCTTTGTTCTCAAGAAGAAACAGATAGCCCAGAATGGCCTGGAAATCTCCACTGGGGACTCTTGTGGCTTTGCAAGCTTTAGTCTTTATACCTTGATGGAAATCAGATGTCTGAAGAGAGGGACTTGCATGTTAATGAGCCATATGGGCCTGATTGCATTTCAGGCTCATCAGCCCTGACCTTCTGAGATGAACGTTTGGTGTTAACTCAAACTCAACAGAACAAAGTAAAGCCCCGATGGTGGGGGAAAGGAATTCCCACTTTCTCTGCCCTCCTAATCAATCAACCCAAACTCTCAAAGGCCAAGTATTTCAGAAATAACAAATGCAAATAACTTCATGTTTGTATTCTGAATATATGTCTTCCAAAATAGATTGGTGTTTTCATTGGCTTTGAGTGGGAGTCTAACCTCAATACTTGACCCACAGCTATATATGTAAAAATTGGCATAGTTGCTTGCATTTGGTTTCTTTTCATAAATATTTGCTGACAGCTTTTTATATGTCAGATTCTTCATCATAGAAATAGAAGTAGGGCATGATTCTTTCTTCAAGAGGCTCCTATTTCAGTGGGACAGAAACCATCATTGAGATGGTTCTTAGAGGATGCAATTTGGGCTTAGGGAGTAAGTGAGATATACAAAACATGTAGTGAGTGTGGCTGTCAGAACAGGTATGCATGTGCCCCTAGTAGACATCTGGTTGAGAAGTAGCCAGGTGTGTTGGCTAGTCCTGTGTCAACTTGACATACAAACTAGAATTATCTGAAAGGAGGGAACCTCAGTTGAGAAGCTGCCTCCATTAGATCTGACTCTAAGGTATTTTCTTAATTTCTTAATGGAAGAGGGCCCAGCCTCTTGTGGGTGGTTCCATCCCTGGGCTTGTAGACTTGGGTTCTATAAGAAAGCAGGTTATAGCCAGGCAGTGGTGGCGCACTTGGGAGGCAGAGATAGGTGGATCTCTGTGAGTTCGAGGCCAGCCTGGTCTACAGGTACTAGTTCCAGGAGAGGCTCCAAAACTACAGAGAAACTCTGTCTCGAAAAACCAAAAAAAAAAAAAAAAAAAAGAAAGCAGGTTATGCAAGCAAGAGGTAGCAAGCCAGTGTGCATCATCCCTCCGTGGCCTCTGCATCAGGTTCTTGCCCTGCTTGAGTTCCCGATATAGAAGTGTAAGCTGAATAAACCCTTTCCATCCCAACTTGCTTTTTGGTCATGGTGCTTCATCACTGCAATAGAAACCCTAACTGAGACACCAGGTTTGAAATGTGATGCCTTCCTGGAAGAGTGGGAGCAAGGAGGACTATTTGGTGGAAGATGAAGTCTGTTGGTGCAAGAAAACTATAGATGGGGAGGACAGTGGGCCTGGAGAAGGTACCAGATGGTCATGACAACCAAAGTGTTGGTGTGGAGCTTTCACTTCGCCCTTGAGTGCTCTGCAGCCACTGCAGTGAGTTAAACAGGGTGGAATGGGCAGGTCTGTCCTGTAGCTATCACTTTGTAGCAGAATGTTAGTTTGGACTGGACATGGCAGGGCGCCTGCACTGGATCTGGAAAGAGAGTTGCAAATAGACAGCTCATGACAAATGGACTGGGGATGACAAGTAGAGTGATATTGTCAGCCTCATGGGGTCCACATTGGGGGCAGCTCTCTCTCTCTTTCTGCTTGTATGTATGTATGATTTTTAATTATTTTATTTTATGTGTGTGGGTGTTGTGCCTGCATGTTTATTTCTGTACCATGTGCATGCCTGGTGCTGTTGACAAGAAGACAACACTGATTCCAGGGGACTGGAGTTATAGATGGTTTTGAGTGGTCATGTGAGTGGTAGAATCAAACCTGGGTCCTTTGGAAGGGCAGACAGTGTTCTTAACTGTTGAGCTATCTCTTCATCCCTAGGAAAAGCTCACTCCCAGGTCAAAGGACTCTGCTGATCTCTGGTTTGATGTGGCTCCCATAAGACTAGTTGTTCTTCTGTCTTTTTGCTGTCATTGCTGGAATGTCTCCCAAAAAAAAAAAAAATCACAGTGCCTGTGGCTTGCTAAAGGGATAGGAGATAAACCTACTCCAGAGAGGGTTTCAGGGAACTGTATCTACTTCATTGCATTTGAGCCACCTCTTATGAAGTGGAAGCCTATCAACTGTGATTGGTTAGCATATTACCTCGGATTGGATAGTGAGTGCTCATACCACCAGGGTTTCTATGCAGAATAAGCACATTAAAGGAGACATGGAGAGTGCAGACTCATCCGTAGACCCGATACTGGCTCCTCACGCTTCTTCAGAATTCAGTGTTCTGACTTCAGGAGCATGGTATGCCATGAGTGCAGTATGCCAAGTAGGTGATTGCCAGCTCAAGCCTGCATTTCTCCTACATCCTTTCTCTTTGTTTTAATAATTTTTCCAAGGTCTGCTGTAATTTGGAAACAAAATGCTTGCTCTCTAGATAGCTGCCTGTGGCTAAGTGTTGGGTTGAGACTCTTAGGAGATGATGCTTGGTGGAATGGAGTTGGTGCTGTGCTTTTGCATAGGATATTGGGACCCCAGCCATTTCCCGTCTGTATTTGCTTTCTGGTGACCAGGAGGTAAACAAGCTACATACTTCTTGCCATTCTTTCTGCCTCATTCCCAACTCAAAACAATGGGACTAAACAACTTTGGTCCAGAACACCTGAAACTGAGTCAAAATGATCTTTACTCCTTGTTAGCTGCCTATCTCATGCTTCGTCACGGAGAAAGAAGGCTGACCACAGAGTGCCCAGTTCCCTAGGGTTTGTTTTGTTTGTCTGTTTCTTTTCTTTTTCCTTTTATTTATTTTTTCATTCAAAAATTTACACTTTCTCACCTTATCCCAGTCCCGTCCCCTACCCCCCCTCCCACTACCTTCCCGCCTTCCCACTATCCCTCCTCCCTCCCCCTGCTTCCTTAAGAGAGGGCAGGGTAGCCTGCCCTGTGGAAAGT
>JAQHUG010000009.1:12204263-12225971 GCA_028555095.1 Dicrostonyx torquatus
GAATCTATATATGCTTTTCTTCGGGTTCACCTTGCTCTCTAGCTTCTCTAGGTTTGTGTGGTATGAGCTTAATGTCCTTTGTTTATGGCTAGAGTTCACTAATGAGTGAGTACATACCATACTCATCTTTTTGGGTCTGGGTTATCTCACTAAGGACAGTGTTTTCTATTTCCATCCATTTGCCTGCAAAATTCAAGATGTCATTGTTTTTTACTGCTGAGTAGTATTCTAATGTGTATATATTACACACTTTCTTGATCCATTCTTCCATTGAGGGGCACCTAGGTTGTTTCCATGTTCTGGCTATTACAAATAATGCTGCTATGAATACAGTTGCTATTTCTATTGTTATGACAAACACCATGACAGAAAGCAGCTTTGGAAGGAAAGGGTTTATTTGGTTTACAGATGACAGTCCATTATGAAGGGCGTTCAGGGCAGGAACTGAAGCATAGACCATAGAGGAATGCTGCTTACTGACTTGTTTGCTAGGCCACATTCAGCTACCTTTCTTATATATCTAGGAGCTCCTGTCTAGGGGTGGGCATACCCACAGTGCCTGGTTCCTCCCATATCAATCATTAATCACAAAAATGCCCTGTAAAGTTACCTACAATCTAATCTGATGGAGGCCCTTTCTCAATTTAGGTTCCCTCTTTCCAGACAACCCTAGTCTGTGTCAAGTTGATGAAAACTAACCAGCAGACTGTAGGTGTGGAATAAAGGCTAGATTATGGCTGTAGGAAGCGATGCATTTTCCCTCTGGTGCCACTGCAGGCCTTGCTAGATGCGCTTCTGTTTAAGATGTACTTTTCAACAGTGGGTTTGCAATCACCTATTACCGGGGCTTACCCTAGACCATAGATCTGTTGGTGGTAGATCCTCTGGAAGGGGCCAGAGGCGATTCCAGTCAGGAGTTAAGTTTCAGATCACAAATCTAGACTGGACAAGGATGAACCGTGAAGACAGGCTGATGTCCTAACCCAGTGACAGGGTTAGGTGAATTTTTTTCAGGGCTCACTGAAGGATGAAAATGCCAGATTCCTTGGTCAAAAGGCATGGGGTCAACTTTCTCTTTCTTTCATGAGGTCCTCAGTATTTGTCATAGTGCCTTTTCTTTTAATGTCATTCTAGCAGAAGAAGAATAAAACATTGATGTTATTAGCATGGCTTTTACCACTCAGAGAATGCAGTGCTAGCTTTAAACACATTTGAGAATCACCAAAATTATACAGTTTGTATTTAATAGTTCATGCATGGAGATTGTACTATCTGTGTCTACCATAATGGTAGGGATTGATTTATCTGGTTTTGTTCATTGCTCGTCACACACATGTCCTGCCAACACTTCCCCTCAATTGACTAAGGAGTAATGAAAGAAAATGGCCCTGCCGGGAACAAGGGGAGTAAATGTAAATTTTTCTTTTAACAATAAAAAAAAAAAGAAAAGTTCAGGAAGAAGACCCCACAAAGAGTCTTGAGAGTTGTTTGGCAGGTATAAATATTAACCACAAAACAAAATGCAAATTAAAATTATTTTTCCTGAAAATATAAAACAAAAAACAAAAAACAAAAAAAAAAAAAAAAAAAGAAAAGGGCCCTGAAAAGGAGCTGCAAGCACCGATCTTTCTTCTGTGTTATCACATCCAAGGTGGGTAGTAACTCTGACAGATGGCGGTGAGTGGAAAGGCTCTTTTGGGTTCTGGATGCCTTATAGCACCGTTGCCCTTTCTCTTTAGGCAATTCAAAGGGGAACCATGGCCCTAGAGCGTCCAGCCTTGTTTCCTCAGTCATGGATTTGACTCTCCTATACTACTCTTTCTGTGAGTGTCACAGGCGTTGTGAGTCCCATGTAGGTACTCTGTGTTTGTGACACATTCCAAAAGTTCTGTGTTTGCAGGGAAGACAGCAGAAACTCACATTGTGGGTATCTCCTTTGTGCATGGACATATGTCATGGCTTCATAAGATTTCACCAATGAAAAGCAGATTGATTTATAGGTAAACATTAAGAACTTCAAAATGGCAATGGCAGAGCATTAAATAAATGCAGACCTCTATGAGTGTGGGGACTATGTGCTTGTTCAGTTCCCATGCCTGTGAGCTCAATCCTGCCACCTTCCCTCCCACTGGTCTACCTCCCCACATTCCTGGCCCCTCACTCAGGTTTTCACTCCATCCTGGGGCTGCTTTGGGCCTCACTCCCGGATTCCCACACTGCTTCCCCATTCTTTTGTCAGATTTATTACCTCTAAAAATTTGTTTCTTGTTTAGCCTTTGAAATCTGTTGTCTAGACTATCAGCTCTTAGCCCACTTAGGGGTAGACTAGACTATCAGCTCTTAGCCCACTTAGGGGTAGACAAGGGGCAATTCAGAATGGAGTATGTGCCCTTTCCTGAAGAAGTTTCGTCTGTGTGACAAAGTAGGCATCATACATTCATGGCAGATGGAAACTTTCTCAGGAAGTGGTAACTGGGCAACTGGTTGGCAATTATAGAAAATTAATCATTTAGCTCCTTAGTTTATGCTACCCTTTAGAATACATTTCAGTGGAGTTAAAGAGATAAAGAGGGTCCTGGCCTTCCTAAATATCAAAATGTATTACACCACTGTAGTAGTGAAAGCAGATGGTGCTGGCAGAGTGGGAGAGAAAGCTATCAGAGGACCAGATGAGAGACCTGAGAGACGTCCGACGATCTGTGTAGAGTAGGACTCTCACAAGGGCAGCATTTCAGATTAGTGGCTAGGACATCTATTCAATTATTTTAAAAAATTGAATGAATAGTAGTACAATACAGTAGACACATTATAATATGAAATGAATATATCTCCAAAGAATGTATGTGGTGCCATTCTATTTATGTCAGAACAGAAACCATCTGTTGGTTCGTAATCGGTCTGGCTGCCTCTCACTATTGTGGATCCCTTGTGTCTAACACATTCTGGAAAAGAGTTTTTATTCCACCCCCTTTTTTGAAATACAGTTTTAGATATATAGCAAGGCTGGCCACAAACCAAGGAGTCTACTGCCTTTAAGGTCTAAGTGCTGGGGTTACAAGTATGTGCCGTTATGCTCTGCCAGGAGAGGGTTTACCGTCAGCCCTCATGGCCATCCTCCTGTTGAGAGTTGATGTACTGAGTTTTGTGGCCTTTCTGCAGAGCTCTGCTGTTGTACTCCTGGTTGGTGTTGGAATTCCCAGGTCCTAGCACAGACAGGCCAGGGCTGAGCCTGGGTAGCTGAACTGCAATCCTGACAGATCAGTGTGTTCTGGATGACTCCATCTGCATAGCTAAAGTGGAGAACCATGGTTTTATTCATCTGGCATCTCATGGGGATGTAATTCAGGATCCAGACTAAGCACACTGTTTAAAGGCTTAAGGC
The DNA here is from genome assembly GCA_028555095.1 of Dicrostonyx torquatus. Taxonomy (NCBI): domain Eukaryota; kingdom Metazoa; phylum Chordata; class Mammalia; order Rodentia; family Cricetidae; genus Dicrostonyx; species Dicrostonyx torquatus. The sequence continues at coordinate 12,207,646 of JAQHUG010000009.1, forward strand.
ATCAAACTAACAGATTTTTTATTTATACTGGGATGCAGAATGCTGCCAGTTGTCTGTCCAGAGGATTCAAGATAAAGCCTAGCCACTGGTTCCCGCCCTCGTAGTTTTCATGGCTTCTGAGAAAATCTTGTGGCGAAAAGATCAGTGGTCAGGCAGCATCTACATGGAGCTATCTGAGGTGGCTGTGATGTAGGAGACAGGCTGTGGGCACTCCAAAATATCCGTATTGCAGTATTTACATATATTTTGTATCTCATTCTTAAGGTGAAGTGCTTTTCTAGGCTTTTTAGAGGGTCCTCTGGTTGCATAAATAATTTCTGAAGTGGTGAGGGAAATGCCCCTTTTTAGCTTTGTTTTCAGTCTGGTGGAGTAGCTCCTAGGAACATTTAAATGTCAATCAAAATCCCAGGAAATCCTTTTAAAGAAGAGTTCCTTACTTTCTCCTGTTCAGGAACTGTCTGACTGTCCAGAGACCCCCCTCTAGGTTTTGGCCAAAACTGTGTGCAGCCTGAGGGCCTCAGGGCTGGAGCAGGATTGCAGCCCTTCCAGGGAAGCAGGAGACAGCATTCTGGCTCCATTTATGATGTTGTGTGGGCTGCTTTATCCTTTTCTCTTTTAGATATGGAATCAGGTGTTGACTTGGCTGTCCTCAAACTCCTAGGCTCAAGTGGTCCTCCTGCCTGAGCCTCTTTGAGTTGGTGGGACTACAGACACAGACCGCTTTTAAGGAGTATCATGTGAGGGTTGCTACGTATTAGCTGTTTTTCTCAGTACTGTGACCAGCTTCTTGGCAAGAACCAGCTTAGGAGAAGAAGGGTTTGTTAGGCTCTAGTTTAAGAAGTGCTAAGTATCCACAATGGCAGAGAAGGCATGATGGCAGGTGTCATGAAACAGAAAGGACAGGAGATGGGCAAACTCAGCAAACTCCATGCCTATCCTCAAGGACCCACTTTTCTCAGGTAGACCCCATCACAAGGACTCCTTCAGTTGGGGATTCAAACCATAACATTCTGGTTTCATGGGATCTTGGTCACTCATCTAACAAAATACATTCATTCCAAATTCAAAAGTCCTTGTAGTCTTTAATACTTCCAACACTGTTTAAAAACTGAAGTTTCTTTTGACACTCAAGGCAGGTTCTTCCTTATAAACCCCTGTTTTTTTTAAATGTGTTTATTTTACTTTATAGTGTATGAATTATTATTATTGTGTGTGTTCACATGATATGTCTATGTGGGTGTGTGTTCCATGCACGTGCAGATCAGACTACAGCTTTGTGGAGTTGGTTCTTTCCTTCACCTGGCTTCATGGGATGGAGTTTAGGACTTGGGTGGCAAGCACTCTGCTTGCCCAACCAAGTCCCCAGCCCACTGTTGGGTGGAATTTAGAATAGAATTGTAAATTCTGTCACATGTGCCTGAGCATTAACTGACCTCAGGGTTTTGGTCAAGGAGGTGCTTGGGAACAGGTGCTGACTGGCTTTCTTAAGAAACAATTTAGTTTTGCTAGCATGCCTGAGACTTCTTTAAGCAAGAATGTCTAGGGCTCTTAATAAGCAGACCAGGTCTAGATCCAATCTTATTTAATGAATTGAACAATTAGAAGATTCATAAATTAGTTTTCTTTGAATTTAACTATTAATTTAAAATATATTAATATATGAAAGTAGTTGTTGAGTTTGACTTTGGAGTATGAAATAAGAATACTCCAAAAATTAAAACAGCTTTTGAAATCTGAATAATTTTACTTATTAGTGGCTTATAATTAATGTAGAGGAATATAAACTGCAAACAAATGGTATACTTTAAAAATGAGCTTCTAACTCATAAAATGCTAATTAACTTTCTCTCTCTGGATAATGGCTGTGGCATTCTTCCTCCAAATTTCCTTTCGGTTTTTAAGTCAAACGTTAGGGAACTGTTTTGGAGAAATTTATAGCTTTAAAATGAAGGTTTGCTTTTGAAAAAAGGCAGTAATTATACCCGAAAGAATGCATTGTTAGAGAACAGACCATGGCTATTAATAAGCTATATTGAGAACCAACGGCTTATCAGTTTCATAGCCTCACAGCCACACACCAGACCTGCACTGTCACTGTGGAAGGGAAGAGTTTATAGTCATCTTTGTCAATGACTAGGTCACAGTCATGTGACATAGCTGTAAGGTGAGAGAGAGGCTCTGACAGAAGACATCTTTCAGGCTGCATTGGCTCAGATTTCTTCTGCTTGTCCCTTTTCCATTCCGTTTAAACAGCCAGCTTCTTGTCCTCCAGGCTCTGGCTGCTCCACAGTTTGCATGTGCTTGCCCTTCAGTCACATGAGTAGTTGAGTTCCCTGTGAGGTACAGGAGGTGGCCAGGTCTGTGTGTGGCCTTTCTCTGCAAAAGCGGGGTGAGACTGAGAGTCTCTCAGCATCTGCTTGCAGATCCTTCTTCAGCTGTCACCTCTTCACAGTTCCTCCAGGCCAGAGCCCTGAGAGTAACACGGGCTGGCCCCTGGCACCCGTGCATCTCACTGTGACAGCACTGCCTGTATTTGACAGGTGGGAAAAACTGGTTGAGTGAAAGGTTAAATAAATTTAAGCCTTGAACTTTATATATGTTTATGGTGTCAAAAGAACCTCCTTTTTTGAGCACTAATCAGCATCTGTGGTATTGTTTTGGTGAGGTTACACTGTTATTTAATAAACTAACCATGGCTTAGAAAATGAGTGTTTGTGGTTCACATTTCTGCCTTTCATTTTAATATGCAATTTAAAATAGAAAGTCATTTTGAAGGGTGCTTTTGGTTATTAGAATGTTTGCTATCTTATGATAATCCTATTTCAGCTTAATTTAAGTTATGAAAAAACAAGAATCCAGACTTTTAGGGTCAGCAATAGTCTAGGGAATAAGCATCTAATGTGAATGTTTCCAATTTGGTGTCCTTGTTTTTCAAATAAGATCATGAACTCTGGTAAATTAATCTAGGTACAAATAGCTTCGATTCCCACAGAATTTTTGTGAGTGAGGATGGTAGGCTAATGAGCTAATCCGTCAGCAGCCCACTCCAGCCACTGATGCCTTAGCCCAATTGCTTTCTCTGCCTGAATTAGTTTTTTTGCTTCTTGTTGTGAGGGCAATGATTTCTGTTTATCACAAGGGTTAGTCTGTTTTAATGATAGCAATTTTCTGAGATACTTATCTTTCTAACTCTGTACAGTAGAAATCCTGAAACCCATAAACATAGAGATGATAATGTAACAGATTGTCATCCTTGTATCAGTTATTATCAGCTGTCCCAAAATGCACATTTTAGATGTCCCTATGTGTGGCTGGGCTGTAAATACTAATAATTTAAGCCAATTAGAAGAAGCATGGTCAGAATCCATGGTAGTGGAATGGGAGGGACCTCAAGAGAGTATTTCATTGAATTTATTTCTATATTTGATGTATTAGTTTGTCTCAATAGATAGTCTTGTCCATAAATATTGCTTATTTGTATTTTCTAGGCTAGCAGAGGAAACATCTATAAGTCAGGGCAGCCTGGATACTTTCAGTCTCCCAGGGAGATGCTATTATTGTCTGGTAACTTGGCAAATAGGGCTTTCTTTTAGAAGTTCAAGGTTAATGGTTCTCTGAATGGATACACATTCCTTGTGATTATTATAGAAATGTTAGCTGCTCCAGCAGATAATCCTGGGCATCTCATTGGTATATATAACACTGTGTAAGTTCATCTTATCAGTGCACTTACATTATTTTTAAAACATAAACTTTTGCCGGGTGGTGGTGGTGCACGCCTTTAATCCCAGCACTCGGGAGGCAGAGGCAGGCGGATCTCTGTGAGTTCGAGACCAGCCTGGTCTACAAGAGCTAGTTCCAGGACAGGCTCCAAAGCTACAGAGAAACCCTGTCTCGAAAAACCAAAAAAAAAAAAAAGACATAAACTTTTGATTCTTTTGAGAATTTAATGCATGAGTACTGTATTCATATAATCTCTACCTTTTCCTTTCCCCTTCCATCTCCTCCCATGTTGTCCTCCTTCTCAAATGTTTAATTTTTCTTAAAAAAGTTATTGGCACACGCACACACAGACATACATACACATACAAACACATACATAGATACATACACACACAAACACCCATACACAAAGCAACTTAGTTATTTTAGTGTTGCTCAGATATACATGTATTTAGGGCTTACCATTTGTGATTGATTAATGGGTGGGTGGGGAATCTTGCCCCTGGAGAAAACTGATTCTCTCTCTTTCAGCCACCATTGATTGCCTTTAGCTCTTCAATTAGGGATAGAACTTTGTGAAATAGCTCCATTCACATTGGTTTGTTAACTCATGTTGTTATCATGCAAGTCTTGTTTAGACAGCCATGTTGTTGAGATTTCATGGTTGCAGCTTCCTTGCTATGTCTAGAAGACACTATCTTGCAGCAGGTGCCCGGGTCCTTTGGTTCTTATAATCTTTTCTGCTTCTTCTGTGGTTTTCCTGAACCAGAGGTGTAGGGCTGCATTATAGATGTATCATTTGGGGTAGGCACTCTGTGGTCACTTATTCTTTGCATTTTGACCAGTTGTGGATTCATGTAATAAGCTTCATCTGCTGCAAAAAGAAGCTTCATTGATGAGAGGTGAGAGCTACACTCCTCTGTGAACACAAGGATAACTATTTAGCATAGTTAGAAATTATATTAGCTTAGGAAAATGGAAGTAGTTGGTTCTCCTCTGGGGTCTGTGACTTCTTCAACTATAGGTTGTTGGCTAAGCTTCTAGTACCAGGCACAAATTCTCTCCTGTTGAGTAGGCCTTGAATTTAATTAGATGACTGACTACCCATAAGCTAAAAGTGCCACCGTGGCACTCTCGGGACTGTCTTGCTGTGCCAGACATTGCTGTGTGGTTCATAGTATTTAGCTCTGGGCAGGACTACTGATTGCTTTTCTCCCTTGGCAGCTCACATAGCACCTTCAGATCCTATGAGAGTTTATCCTTAGGGAGGAGGCCCCCCAGGTCATTTCCAGCCAGATTCCTCTAACTCTGGTGTCTCAAGTATTTGGCGTGGGTATTACCTTCAAGTTCTGGGAGGCAATGACAATAGCCCATATTGTTTCAGGAGTCTCTTGGTCTCCCCTGACAAACAGCTGGAGGGGAGGTTTCCCAACCTAGCTTTAATTTAAATGGCATTGTCACTGTTCCTTGAAGGGCTCTGGTACCAGTTTCCCAGAATGTACTTGTGGGAGTTGCCTTCATCTGCTCACTCAGGAATCCCCTCCTTTCAGAGTGCATTGCCAAGCTTCTCTGCCAGGGCACCAGAAGGTTGGCAGCACCTCACCAGTTGCCTCTCTTCGTGTTCCCCTGTGACTCCTTTACTGTGTGAGGAAGGGTACTTGGCTTTGGGGGAGGGGAGTTCTGCATCTGATTTCTGCTCTACTTGTCAAGGCACTGTATCTGCAGCCCCCACATACAACACACCACACATCCAATCAGCAGAGAATGGGAGGTCTGAAATCAAGCTGAACCCCCCACATCTCAGCACCTTCCATTCTGGAAAACTGACCCTGGAGTCCTTCAAGGAATAGTTTAGTGTCATTTAAATTTATTCCAATGTTTTTGTTTTTATTGTTTTAAGATGAATTTTGTTTTAAAACTTTTAAATTCCAAAATAGTTAGTTGTAAGCTGGGCATGATGGCATATGCCTATAGTCTCAGTACTTGAGAGGCAGAGGCAGTCAGATCTATATGAGTTCAAGGCTAGCCTGGTCTACAAAGAGAATTCCCAGACAGCCAGAGCTACATGGAGAAACACTGTCTTAAAGAACCAACCAAACAAACAAGCAAACAAAACAACAAAACAAAATAACTAGTTGTGCAAAACATTCTGAACTTCTCAGTGGCCAATAATAGTTTGTACTTTGGGGACAACCTCAGGTAAACATACTTTGGTTGGTAAGTCAAAGAAGCAAAGAGTCTCTGGCTTCACATTTTATTAATTCTAAGATTGATATGGATATAGTTGTGTTCGTATTCATTGGAGAGATTCAGCATTAATATACTCCTTGTCAGGATCAATGCAAGCAGCTTATCCAGATGCTGCAGTTAAAGCTGCAGCTGATGCACCCAAGTCTGTACTGGGACTACCTGTACTGTAGCCCAGGCTTTCTCATGGCGCCTGCTCATTTTGTTCAGGTTGTTCCTCTGCCCAGTGGAAAGCAGGTGAGGTTCCTGAAATAGCATGTGGAACATTTTCTTTTCTTTTTTTCTTTTTCTTTTTTTTTTTAAATTTTTTTTTTTGTGGAACCTTTTCAAGCCTGGAAATAGAACTAGATTATTTGTAGTTCTGATTAAGATTTGAAATATTCGAGTATATACCCTTTCTTCCTTTTAAAAAATAAAGTATTATCAAAATTTAACTATCCACCCACCCACCCATCCGTCCATCCGTCCATCCTTCCCTCCGTCCATCCGTCCATCCGTCCATCTGTCTTATCTACCTATCTACCTACATACCCACCTACAGGCATCAACCTCAAATGACATTCTTTAAGAGCTGCTCACCATGTTTTTGAGATAGACTCTGTTACTGGGTCCTCGGACTCACTGATTTGGCTAACTGTCTGGTTAGTGAGCCCCAGGAATCAACTATCTCCATCTCCCCTGTGCTGAGATTATGTGTCAGTATGTCTGGCTTTTCATGTGAATGCTGGGGATAGAACTCAGTTCTTCATACTTGGAAGGCAAATCTTTTATTTACTAACTGAGCTATGTCCCTATCTCCAAAATAATGAACCCTTACAACGTGATAGGCATATTTTACCAACATGGCATGCATTATTTCATTAAAAAAACTTTGATTTTTTTTTATGGATTTCACACCATGTAGCCTAATCACATTCATCTCCCTGTTCCTTTATATCCACCCTCTGCCCTTGTAACCTATCCCCAAAATAAAATAAAATTTAGAAGAAAAACAAAAAACAAACAAGCATGAAGCTGTAGCACAACACAGTGAGTCAGACAGTATACCCTAGGTCCATGCATATTTATTGTAAATGTTCATTGCTATTAGTCCTTGGTGGTGGCCTTGTGCTATCCGTTTCCTGTCCCTGGAGTTTTTGCTCAGGTTGCCATTAGTTATGGATGAACCTGTTGGGTTAGCATCCTGGAGTCTTGCTTTCACCATCCAATTTGGGAAGAAAACTTATAAAAAGTATCCATTCAATACATAATTATGACTAGCTCATTTAATTTAATAAATAAAGCTATTTTTCTATAAAACTAATGACAACTGTGAGATGAGCTCACTGTGTGTGTTCTCTTCACTTTCTCCCAGTTAAAATCATTACAATGAATTATTATTTAAGATATAGAACAAGTGATAATGGCACATTAGTATAAGCAAGGTTTTTGTTTACTTGTACATTTCTTCTAGAGTGTTTAATGACAAGAGGACTGGTTATTTAATTCCTGTCATGCTACTGCTTTCTAACTGAATACTGGTGCTTGAGTCTCAGTTCATATTGTTTCTTATAGCATCCTTTGTGTATTTTATATGTAGAAGTGTTTTATCTGCATGTATGCCTGCATGCCACATGTGTGCAGTGCCTGAGGAGGTCATAAAAAGGTACTGGATCCCCTAGAATGGGGTTTCTGATAATTGGGAGCCTCTGTGGAGGTTCTGGGAATCTCTGGACAAGCAGCCAGTGCTCTTATCTGCTGGGTCATTTCTCTAGTCCGCTCTAGCCTGCTTTAAGCATAAATGTGTGTGTGTGTGTGATAGTCTGTTGTGGAATATTTTGATTGCATTCGGATGGTCATGAGACTGCCAATAAAGTTTGCTTTGAATCAGAGGGTGGAACTAGCTCCTCGCTGATCAAAATTAGACATAGATGTTTTGGAGGACTGAGGACAGGTCAACAGACACAGGAAGTAATAGGGTGGAGCTTAGAGAGAGTCTTGGTCTTTTTGGATTGAGGAGTGAGAGAGGAGGTCACTGCTCACTTTGTCGCCACTTCTCTGTTCATCAGGTTCTTACCCTGATATCTGACTCCTGAGTTTTATTGATAAAGAATAATTAGAGAAATGCTTCACCTGTCTCCCACTGTCATGAGAGAGACATTCTAACATTTCTAGTAGATGCTTGAAGACAGGTATAGCAGCAAGCCGTTGCTGGGCACAGCAGTGCATGCCTGTAATCCTAGCACTTGGGAGGCAGAAGGCAGAGACAAAGAGTAGAATTTGATTTCAAGCCAGCCTGGGCTATATATAGCAAGATCCTGCCCCCTAAAACAAAAACCCTATGAGATCAAACTCTATCCATTGTATACTTTTCTTATATACAGTGTAGTGTGGATACATTGGCAAAAGAATAATTTGCACTCTGGGACTTATATCATTATATAACATTAGAATATCATACAATTTAAAACTTACAAACTGTTTATTTTTGAAAATTTCCATTTGGTGTTTTTGGATTGCAGCTTAGCATTAATAACCAAATCAAGGGAACTGGAGCCATGGATATGGAAGTACTACTGTGTGTGCATGTCTGTGTGTATACACAGGGATATTCATATACACTGGGGAGGGGGAGGAGACATGTGCGCGCGTGTGTGTGTGAGTGTGTGTGTATGTGTGTGTATGTCCAGTCCAAGGTGAGGACTTACTGTGCAACTAAGAAGGGCAACTTCTTTATTGCTAGGCAACAAAATACCTCAAAACTTAGTGACTGCAGAGTGCGAAGAGAAGACTGGTGGGCATTTGTGGATCTCAGTCTCTGTGGGGCTGCCATCAGGGTGTCAGTTAGGGTCACAGTCATTGGAAGTCCTAACAAGGGCTGGCGTGTCCTCTTCCAGGTGGACACTGGCTGCTGGCAGGAGGCCTTCCCATGGCTGCCTGAGCATCCCAGGATAAACTTTCAGGGATTCCCTATGGCAAGAACAAGGAGGAAGTTGTGCTGCCTTTTGCGATATAACCTCAGAAGGGTAGTGACTGTCATTTCCTGCAGTGTCCTGTGACTGTCTAGGCCACTACTGTGATCAGTGGCCTAGACACTACTGTGGTCAGGCAGGCGAACTCTAGGGTAAAGGCCCTTTCCAAAGCCACTGTGTAGAACGGGTCTGGGCCTGCAAGCAGAGCTGGATGGCTGTTGCTGGGGCATTGATTTGACTGATGACCTTGGTATGGGCAGCATGTAACATTTTAAGCACCTTCTGTTCATCTTTACAGTCTTGGGGAACACTGGGAGGATTTTTTTTTTTAGCAGGAAAATGGCATGCTCACTTTGCATTTTCAACTACACTCAAAGAGGTAAGAGGCGGGTATGTGACTACAAGGTTGTGGGTAGGGTTTCTTTGGAGGCCTGCAGCCTTACCCAGCCTGAGCATCTGGAGTGAGCTAGAGCATCCTAGTGCCTCAAATCCCCCTCACCTATCTTTATCAAGCAAAACCCAGGGTACAGTGAATGGTGATAGGGACTTAAGCTAGCAGTCACTAAGTGGCCTTTGGTGGGAAAAGGCCACCATGGGATGTATGTATCACTCCTTATATGTTGCTTGTTTTCTAAAAATTTTATGTTTTAGGTATCCTTTATAATGTCATTAAGTGTACATGCCATAGAAGACATATTATTTATAAGTGAGTGAATGTGTTTCTCGGGAGCCATGAACAATAAAATATCTTACCAATAGAGTGGGTGCATCACTCAGTTTAGATACTGCTGAGAATGCACAGGTCTGGGGACCACTGGCAGCTGTGCTCAGTGTCTGCTTCTATGTGTCCCTTCCCTGGAGGACCTGAGTACTAATCAGCCTTCCAACACTGTGACAAAGTACATGGCTCATAAGGAGAGTCTTATTTTGGTGTGCAGTTTCAGAAGTTTCAGTTCATGGTCAGCTGGCCCTGTCCCTTTGCCTGTGGTAGCATGGCATATCATAATGGAGCACATGGTAGAGAAGCATGATAACAGTCAGGATGTGACAGAGACAGGACCTTCAAGGGTATATTCCTATCATCTCAACTTCATTCGACTAGGCCCCGTCTCCTGAAGGTTCTACTACCTCCCATTTGTACTATGGGCTGGGCTGCCATTTGTACTATGGGCTGGGATGAAGCCTTAAATGGTCCTCTTGGGGACTTCTGAGATCTAAACCATAATGCCCCGATTATCTTCAGCAACCTTCCTCTGGCTATAGAGTCAGAGTGGCCAGTCCCAGCAGGCTCACAAGTGTCAGATTCTGCCTATTGGGATAGCTTTTTTGTGGGTTCTGTAATAGGATTGTATGTATATACAAGGGCTAGTGCAGAGTTTCTGACAGTGTCCAAGGCAGAGATTTCAGGGACTGGGAAGGAGCCCACTGTCGCCTTTGCCACCATGTTCTCTCTAGATTCTCAGGCCTCAGGAACAAACTGAGTTCTAGGAAGAGACTGGTCCACCCACCTCAGTTACATTTCCATCACATGCTGGGCTGAAAACTCAACAAGTAGCTGGGATAGTAGTGTGACATGTCTTTGGCATTTGGAAGAGCCGCTCCTATCATGTTTGATGAAGTACTCATACTTTACAGCCTCATTTGCAAGGATTACTTTGAGTTTGAGATTTTTGCAAAATGAGCTATGCCAGTTTTCATAACCTTCACAGTAATTGTGAGATATCTTTGTACAAGAATTCCTGTGATCTACTGGTATAGTTTTAGAATCTTTTTCATGCTACATGCAAAATGCATCTTAAAAAACATTTTATTTTGAAATAATAATTTTAGACATGGAAAAGTTGCAAAAACAGTAATAGGAATTTTCCATGTGAATAAAGTGCATATCTTTCCTGAGCATAGCTGAATTATCAGAAATTAAAAATTCATTATCTAGTTTTTGTCTGTTTAGTTAGTGTTTTTTGAGACAAGATTTCTCTGTTTAGTCCTGGATGTCCTGGAACTCGCTCTGTAGACTAGGCCAGCTCACATAGATCTGTCTGCCTCTGCCTCCTGACTGCTGGGATTAAAGGTGTGCACCACCATGCCCAGCTCTAGCTAGCTTTTAACCCTTCTTCACACTGTCTCAGCAATTATTCTTTTTCTGCTTGAGGATTCAAACCAGGCCTTGACATTGTTTTTTTTTTTTAATTTTTATGGTTTTTTTTTTGCTTTTTTAAAAATTGATTTTATTGAGCTATACATTTTTCTCTACTCCCCTCCTTTCCTCCCCTTCAGTCCCCTCCTATGATCTCCATGCTCCCAATTTACTCAGGAGATCCTGTCTTTTTCTACTTCCCATGTAGATTAGATCCATTGATGTCGCTTTTGTCTCTTCCTTGGCAAACTGCCTGGATCTTGTGTTAGTTTTGAAAATATATAAATCTGAGTTGTAGAAATCCTCTGAACATATTTTTGTTTCCTTCTCAAACTCTTGTGTCCACAGTGATGAACTTGCTCCTTCTGTAAGAGGACACTGCAATTATGCACCTGGTCCATAAATCCTGCAAAACCACTGCTGTTGTGATGAAACCTGAGGGATGGTCATCATGTACCACAGCACCTGCCCTTACCCAGGAAGGAGTTCAGCCTGGATATCTTCCATGGTACCTGTGGGAAAGGTGTTGTTTGCTCAAGTTCAGACTTCCAGATGCAGGCATGCAGAGGGGAGCCTCTCTGCCTGCACCAGGGGAGCACCTGTTTTCATATTTAGGTTGCTTGGCAGCAGGACCGAGGCTGCTGGGTATTTTCATACACAGCTGTCTGGTGCTCACATTGGCGTCTGTTGAACTTGTACATTCAGGTTTGTGCACTGCAACCCATGCTGCCTGGAGTGACCTCACTATTCTAAATAGACTTTTCCAGTGGTCTAGAACTATATTCCAGGCTAGGTACAAGGGTGGTATTTGTGTTTTCATAGATAATAGCCAAGCGTTCCTGTCCTTCTGGAAACAGCAGTGATATAAATATGCAGTGGTGGCAGGCAGGTGTTCAAAGAGGCAGGTTGCTACTCTAGTGCTTCTTAAACAATATTTTTTCTTCCTTTTGAGACAAAGTTTTACTGTTTTCTAGACTGTCCTGATGCTTATTATGTAACTCAGGCGGGGCTCAAACTCATGGTGAACCTCTTGCTTCAGCTTCCCAAGTGCTGGAATTATAGGCATGTGGGAATCATACCTACTTTCTAGAACTTTCTGTAAACATAGTTACTTTCCTGGACTCTGGAACTGTACTTGGCTTTTTGAGCTTTTCCTTCCACATTCTAAGTGTGTATTATGTGTGTGTTTTTCTGTTCATAACACACATATACACACATAACACAGACACATAGACATACAGTCAGACAGACAGATGGAAACACACACACACACACAAAATGAGAGGATGAGGTTTTTCTAGGGTTGAGAGACTTTTCTGGTATATGAAGATTTCAGACAAACTGAGATGGTTAATTACCCTAGAGAAGATGGCTTGGGCCAGAAAGTGAAGGCAGCTGGTCAGGCCTGAAAGTCTCCCTGGGCAATGCTAGTCATGGTCCTCTGCCCATGTCCTGCTGTAAAGACGTGCTGATTAGTACTGACACATCACCCTTCTTGCATCAATCTTCTTCCTGCATTTGTTGGCGAACTTTGAAGCAATTCCACAATTCCCTTAATTATTATTGTTGTTATTCTTTCTGTGGATGTATGTGTATACACACGATGTTTGTGTCGGTGCATGCCCAAGTGTATGCATGGAGGCTAGAGCATAGCTTTGTGAAATCATTTTTCTGCTTTTTCTGGTTTTTTAAGACAGAGTTTCTCTGTAGCTTTGGAAACTGTCCTGGAACTAGCTTTCGTAGACCAGGCTGGCCTCGAGTGCACAGAGATCTGCCTGCTTCTGCCTCCCGAATGCTGGGATTAAAGGCATGGGCCACCACTGCCTGGCCTACTTAAAAAATTTTAAGTTTGTGTGTATAGGTGTTTTGTCTGCTTGTCTGTCTGTGTACCACGTGCATATAGTGCCACCAGAAGCAGAAGAAGGCATCAGATCCCTGGGGACTGGAGTTACAGCTACCACAGTAGTTGCCATGTGGGTAATGGGGATTGAACCCAGGTCTTCTGCAAGAGCAGGCCGAGTGACCACTGTGGCCTCTCCTCCTTCTTCCCTTTTCCATGGGTTGCACAGATCTAACTCTGAATGCTAGGCTTGGGCATCAGGCACCTTTACCAGCTTACCATCTTGATTGCCCTCCTCTAATTTCTTTACATTTGATTTGGCTTAGACAGGACAGGCTTTTATTTTGGGACAAATCCATGAAGGGGATGGGGGCTCTGTAAGAACCAGAACCCACATCCTCTTGTAAGCTGGGGCAGTTCAAGGGCAGCAGGGGAAGGAGGTTGTAAAGTTTCCTTTTTGACCGTCATTAGCTTTTGCTAGAAGTGAGTGAAAGAATGTCAGGTGGGTGGAGTCCATTTGATTTTTTTTAAAAAATAAACTTTTGAGTAATTTTTGATTTCTGAAAATGTTGCTGTCAGTGCAGAGGGTTCCCATACACCTATCATCCATTCTCTCCTATTGTTAACTTTTATATTTCCATAGCACAGAATTCAGAAATGGACGTTGGGCATATTGCTAGCAATTAAAAATGAATTGTATCTCACTAGTTTTTCCATCATGTCCTCTTTCTGTTCTAGGACCCATCTGGGTACCACAGAGCATTTCACTGTCCATGGCAGTGCCTGAGTCTGTGGGGAGTACTGGCTGACACTGTGCGTTGGGGAGGGATGTTAAGATTAAGTGTCCTCTGTTTCCTCTTGACGTCCCTGCATGCTGATATTAATCACCGAGAGCATGCAGTATGGACCTGGTCCCTCCACTGTGAAGTCACTATGTTTCTCTTTTACAGCTGTCTGGGGGGCAGGCAGCCTCCAACAGCACAGAACTTTGAGAGACATCCACCGAGTCAGCATAAGCTAGACTTTTCTATCTGAGGGGTTTAGGGAAGAGGACCCTCACACTCTTGATGGCTCCTTTTTTATTCTTCTGTTCTCTTGTGTTCTTTCTCTACTTTCTGCTTTTCACTGCAGTTTATATACTCCATCCACGTTTTTCCGGCAATATAGGAATTACAATGTGGTTACATTCTGCTTTTCAAGTGAATGATTACAATGAATACAGAACAAACAGTAGAAAACAACATGTTTTCCATCTCTCTTTCATGATTAAACATTTACCGTGTATCGGTGAAAAACAAATTATCCCAAGAACCCACATACATTCATACCCAAGCAACTTGTTAATCGATTAACTGTGTGGGTAAGCAAGGTGTTCTTGTCAGGTCTTTTACTACAGGCTACATTTTGCAGTTACAAAGAAAGGGCTGATTACTATATTACTTATTTTGAAAGGTAGTCTTATAAGGAGTCTTAAAGGAATTACAAGCCTAAACTTTTATATATGAAGAAGAATCAGTCAGCTCTTCTTTAAATCTTTAGGATGCATACCCACTAATCAATAGTTTTTATATCAGGAGATTGAGGGCAAAAATGTGTATAAGGAATTAATCACCATCTTTGGTCATCAACCAGTTCTAGCAAGAAAGGTACGTCAGCCAACTCTAATTGGGCTGCTTTGTTCTTGTTCCCTGATGTTAAAGAGTTCTGCACTCAACTCTGTGCCTTTCTAAACCTTCAGATTGTCTTTCTGGATTTTCCACTTCAAAGCTATTTAACAAAAACATCTTAGTCTAACTTGGTTATTTTCAAAGCTTTATTTCAGCTGTGATGCACTCTGAAACTTGTGAACATCTCCCAACATTAAGGTTACAAGAATTTAAACTACTGGGCTACTGGGACTCAATCATCATTAACTGGAGCTACACAATCCATGCAGCTCCTTCGGTGAAACTCATGGGCCCTGGCTGTGAGACATATCCTTGTATTTATTTTTATTCATCAAAATGCTGCATAGGCTATCATTTTTATTATCAATTTAGAAAGTACAGATTAGGGATGGGTTATCTTGATAATCCACAGGTAAAAATGCCCAGTAGAACAAGATGTTTCCAATAGATAAACATACTGTATTACAGGCAGTGAAGATCTTCTCATATCCATGCACACCATATTAGATACCAGAGGAATATTGAAGTAACAAGCATGTAAAGGCACAGCAGAAGCAAAAGACATTTGGGGGTCTGTAGTCCCATGGCTTTGCCTGAATGAGACCCACCCATCGGAGACTTGCCTCCTGGTGGACTGGCACCATGAACTTTGCTACATGCTGCCCATCTCACGTGGTCATTGCCTCTGTTTCCCTATTCTGATCTTTGAGAACAAGTCACTAATCACAGCCTACCCTCAAAGAGATTAGGAGGAGGACACACCTACCTCTCAGAGGAGGAAGTACATATATGTGTGTGTGTGTGTGTGTGTGTGTGTGTATTATTTGTAGGGTTGCAGAATACCCAGATAAGTTTAATTTTCAGATATATAGGATTAATCTTTTTTGGGGAGAGGTCCTAGGGAGCAACAGTGGATCCTCTCACAAGCTAGGAAAGTGACCTCATTGACTCCCACTCCTTAGACCAAGAGTGAATAATTTTAGGTGTGTAATCCTTGTACTACTCTTAGAACTTTAGAGTTAACTGGGCATCCTGTATGCTGTCATGTCTGGCCATTCCAGCTGTTTGAAATGTGTCTGTCAGAAAGATTCTTCTCTTTCCCTGGGCCTTTGAATTTATCATCTCCCTGTAAGTCTCCTTCCCGCTCACCATCTTCCTTTATCAGAGTTAGATATGCTTCAGGGTTGGTACTTTGTCTGCTTAATTTTCTTTTAAAGCAACATGGAAAATAGTTTTGTTTGCTTTGAAAAAGAAATTAGCTTGTGTGTGTTTTAGTAAAAAGGTTTCTCTTATTACATGAGCCAAAAAGCACATTAGTTTCCAGGCCCCATAAATGAAAACCGGAGTTGAAGGAAACAAGAGATTTGTGCTGAATTTCAAAGTGCTGATCGTGGGTGGGGCAAGGAGACACTGATGTCTCTTTAAGCAGCACCAGAGGCTACAGAAGCAGCTAGCAAATGGATTCCCTCAAACTTGGCCGTGCGAGCACTTATGATTGCTTTAAGATCCCGGACTTCTAGCAGGTGTGAGAGAATTCTAAGTGGATATAGAAATGAAGAAGGGTTGTGGGGAGTGGATGGAATGCTGAAGGGATCCACGGAGTTTGCTTCTAAAAGACAAGCAGACCTCTGATTTCCTGGAAGTGCACCTAGCCCATCAAATAGTGTTGCTTTTCATTAAAGCAGCAGTTTTGCAGGCGTGATTACCTTGGGTGTTTTGTTCTCAGCAGCTGGTACCCATCAAATCAGAGGCTGCTTTTCATCACCAGCAGGTGTTCCAGGAAGCAGAAGTGACTGCAGAGCTCAAAAGATGGCTCAGTTCCTCCTGAAGGAGAGGTTGCATCGCTCTCACAGGGTTCCTGGTGAATGGCTTGAGGGCCTGCCGTTTGCGCCAGGAGAGATGGATGTTGTGTCTTGTCAGTTCATCAGTACTGGGGAGATGCGTGGCAGTTGGAGCTAGAGCACTATTTGCATGCTATAGATATTTTGTATTAGTTTGTTGCTTCAGTGTGGGCATTCAGCCACCCTCCCCCCACTTGGTCCTGTCCTGGTCCTTAGAGATTGTGATCTGGGTCTGTTCACCTTACCTGCACTGACCATGAGCTTCTGTGTTTAGGATGTCAGTCACTTGTCATTTCTAACTTAAGCCAGTTATTTTGAGCCCTGGGGCTTGGGACCTGACTCTGTTGGGTTTCCACAGACACCCTCATTGTGTTCCTCACTCCCATGCCTGCCACCTTTTAATTCTAGTGTCCATCCTTTCTGGCCAGGCTTCTACCTCTGCTCTCTTTCTGCTGTCATATCTTTGGTATCTGACACACCACTTGATATGCAGAAGGCCTTTGCCAGACTAATGGGGAATTAATGCCTACCTACCTCAGGGTAGAATGCTTGCCTGTCCCAAATGAGAAACACTTTATAAGCCCAGATGTCCAGTGCAGTGCATTCCAATAGCTGTACTTACCAAGAATGGCTAATCAATGCAGTTCGGGGATGCCAGTTCCTTGTCTGTAACAAAGCAAAGCATTGCTTGTAGCATAGCTTCCTGAAGGTGTTATAAATGTCTGTGTTTGGGTCTCATAATGCTCTTGAACAGAATAACATATGTTTGTCCATGTGTTTAGACTTTTAAGATGCCAGATGTCTGTAGTACCAGTTTTTATTGTCTGTTTTTGAATTATGTTTTGAAGCTTAACACATTTTGGGATACTGTTATAGAAACGAGTTCAGAGCTCTACCTGATTGTAGACTATAGTTTGGCAAGCATTTTGAATTTTCTTGAATTTCTGTTTATGGGACACAAGTGTATCACATTCAAACTGTAAACCATGAGGCCACCTCCTGATAATTCTAGAAAAAAAAAGCAGGCAATTGTGTTTTCTGTAAGGAGTTTTGAGTGTAAATGTGGCCCTAAAGAGTGGCTGCTAGATTCTGCCATTGCTTTTTTATTTATTTATTTTGGAGGGGGGCATCATGCAGAGTTCCCTGTTGTCATTGTGTCAGCAGAGCACACCTGTAGGGACACTGAGCTGTCAATAGAGGGCATGTAGAGGCGCCACTGTCCATGGTCAGGGGATAGAAGCTGAGGCCTATGGATTACAGTGAGGTGTGTCCTCTGGGTGGACACCCTTCCCTTTGGGGTCTAGAGAGGATTAGTGGACGAAATGGGGTTTCTGTTCCTCAGGCTACAGTGTGAGCTGAGCTACTTACTCTTTTATGAGGAGAGCTAGACGGCTTCCACCTGCCCCTTCCAGATGGCCCTGCTTCTCCACCTTTACACCTGCATGTGAGGTCTTCAGGAAGATTTCCTTTTAGCTTTACTGCCATTGAATTGAACATTTTGCAGCAGCTGTGGCCTCTTTGTTTTCAGGTATCTACTTCCCTGTGTTCTGGCTAACAAGTTCTCTGAGGTCCTGCCTCCCCCTGGTGTGTCTGTGGAGAAAGGAAGTGGAGTCCACAGAGTCCTTACTTCTAAGCTGTACTGGCGGGGGACCTTCACTGGACATCTGATTCTCTCTGGACACCAGTGAACAGCATGAGTCCTCCTTAGAGCTGGAGACTGGGGGCAGCGATGTGGCAGGAGCTCAGAGCCACGCCTTTGGAGGTGTGCCAGAAAAGGGTTTCTCCAGAGTGACTTCTGAGGAGCCCTTTGTCACAATGTGATCAAATAGCCTCATCTCTGGAGTCAGGCGTTCTTAGGCATGGTGGTCGAACAGTGCTGCCTCGCACTGTTCCTCAGCTTTCTCTGAGGCCTTCCTCTGG